>JAJONR010005144.1:0-70329 GCA_029582245.1 Solanum etuberosum
ATATGAAGTTTCTCACTTATCAATTGAAGAAATTCATTATGCAAGTTCAAAAGTTATAATTGCTTTCATGTTCAAGCGTAATTTCTTTTTTGAATCTGTTAACAAAATTTTGAATTTTCCCCTGAGACATATATCACAATTGTATAATCTATGCAACTTAAATGTGATTTTTTTTTCTTACGAAATGCCTTTGTATATATTTTCTTATTTTCTTCTTTATTTTCCTTTTAATGTTGATTAAAGAACCAACGATTTATTATTTCCTGAATAATTCATTCATTAGAGGTTCTTGAGTTATGTGATAATGAAAAATAATCAAATTCATGTTGGAATATTGCTAATATTTTTTTAAGAACCTATTTTTTCCATTATTTTTAATGTATGGATATTAGTAAAGAATTATTTGCAAGTTTAATTCAATTATTATTTATGACCGCGCGAAGCCCAGACAAATTATCTAGTAAATAAATAAAAACAATGAGAAAAAATAACGTGTTTTAAATAAATAGAATAGTTAAGAGTAGGGTTAGAGAAGGGGAAAATAAGAGTTGCTCACTTCACATTTTAGTACTCAACTGGAACCGGCTTCTCGAAAGGTGTTCAACCATTCTGTCGACCTCCCTGATTTTCTCATCCATGTAAGTTTTTCATGGCTAAACATTCGGCAACTGTATACATCCATCACGATCTCTATCGTTTTCCCCTTTATAACGAAACTGCATCCTCTTTGTTCGACGAAATTCCTCTACGGAGGAGATCGCTTCATTTTATTTTTCTTTAGTTTTTGCATTTTTCTAATATATATAATGACAATGATGCATATATCTTTTTAGCAATCTAGTCTCAGTCATGTTTGCTGCTAGACTTTTCGGGAGGACATTCTTGGCGGCGGCAAAATCAGAGAGTTCAGCCGCTGCAGCTGCTTCTTCTTCCGCTGCTGCTAGAACCCTTAATCCACTTGAGCAGTTCTTTGAAGTAGATAGAAACCCAGAGGACGATAAGCCTGTTGTCTATGGTAAAATCCATTCCATTTTCTCGGGCTTTGTTGTTGGCATAATTGGATATACTTCTTTTAAAACGATTACTACTACTTGTGTTTCTATAACATGTATGACCAAAGTACATTTCATTGGTCGCTGGTATGCAAATAAGTTTAGTATATAGCAAATGACTGGCTACCCACATATGTGCCCTTGCTAGTTCCGTCTAATTTGATCTTCATTATCATTTATCAGTGCCATGTGTTTAGGTAGTTCTTTGACAAGAGCAAGCAGCTGCAAAAATAAATAATGTATAGTTATTGTTCAACAAGTTCTAAAAGCTAAAACTAATGCAATGTGCTGGAAGATACTCTGTAATGTTTGGTTCTTGTCACCGATAGATAATATCCAAAATACAAACTTCTTGGTTAAAATTCTCTAAAGTGACATCTTCAGACGAACTACTTTATATGAATTGAAACCAAGCACCACTAATACCACTTTTAGAAGTTCAATTATGCAATCTAGACTAGAAATTGAGAACCTGGTTGCAAATATTTAAGATCATATCATATTGATAGTTCCGTTTCAGCTCTAAATAATAGGTTATCGCTCTGTGACTTAAGATGTGTAATGAGCTCAGAAGTCTTTCATGCCTCTGTATCATTGCAATTCCATGTCATGCCAAAAAAACTAAAGAAATACATTTGTACTTAATGCTAATTACAGATTCTGTCTTACTTATAAAAAAAGTTGCATTTCTTTCCTTCCAAATGATTCACCAGGCAGCTGAAGGAAGAGAGTTCCATGTCTACATCTTTACCACTCCTAGCGTATTCATGTACCAACATTCCATTAATTCTTTAGTTATCCTTGGCATCGCCCAGTTAACCCCCATGATAATCAAGTAAAGTCTGAGATCTGTTTGGTGAAAGTTCAATATATGAAGAGGTAGTTCACATCCTCATTTTGCCTCTTACACAGTGAATATCTACTGCAAATATTTACTCTCCTTCTGAAAGTTTTTCTTGGGTTAAGCACGCTCATTGGACCACCAACCATGTAAAGCACTCTACCTTCAAAAGGCCTTGTTGTAAGGGCTTCTATTTCAGGTGTATCAGTTGGATTTCTGGTATTGTCTCTTCAGTTCTATAAAGGCTTTGGCTGCTGCTTTGGTGTATTTGGTTCATGTTGGATAGTAAAACACTAAAATTACTATTGGGTTACCCATTGGTCTAGTGGTCAATGGAGTTAGAATCAAGGCTATGTTAGACAAAGGTTTGATTTGAGCAGGGTCACCTTCTTTCTGGTGGAAGGATACAAGTATCGACAGATTTAAGGTGCATACAAGTTGGTATGGACACCAATTTTTATCAGGGAAAAATACCCCTTAGGTGAGTTTAACCCTGTCGAGCTTATGGCAGCTCAGAAACTATTACATATTTGATTTAGTTGAAGTCTTGAATGTCAAATGTGCTATTTTAAACAATACAAGGACCAAGCTAGGATATAAAAATGATTAGAGAGCGAAAAACAGTACTCCCTTTCTCATGTTATGTGACACTTTCTGGTTTAGTTTGTCCCAAAAGAAAGACTCTTCTCTCTTTTTTGAATTTCTTTATCTAGCATTACCATTTAATTTTAATGACATGAGTTGTTGGGACCTACTTGATGTAAAAGTTCATTCTTTTATTGGGAGACAGAAAATAAAAACAATATATGTGCAATTCTCACTATTAAAAGGATAATTTTGGTACTTCACATTCATTTTGCTTACATGTCAAAAGTCTTCTTTTATCTCTTAAACTTCGTGCTCGTTAAAACACTTTCATGTAAAATAGAACAAAGGGAGTGTTCTATAGCATAATTTTAAAAAGCTATAAACAAAGTACCAAAGTTGTTGCAGGAATGATACGTTTTGGTTATCCATGAAGGCTTCCAAAGGTGAAAGCTTTCTATACTAGTTGTTAACTTACGTTGCCATTTTTCAAATATTATTGAATGGTGTGGCTTGGGGCTAAGATATCTCAAGTGGAAGAGTTATGTTATGGGTGACCTTATTGCACAGTTCAGAGAGTACTTTTTTTCTAATTTTGTAGACCATGATTGAAATACCATAAATTAGATGTGACTGAATAGTAGTACCAAGAGGCAAGACCATTACCTTGCGATTATTTATTATGCAGAGTGAAACTGTCAAAGATTGATTTGATCTTTTACTCAAAGACAGATACAATTGGATTGGCTTTGGACCACAAGAGAGGCTCCCTTCTCAAGGCATTACAGACCTCTAGTTGCCCTTGAGCATTGGCTTAGTCTACTTGGGGATCTTTTGTTTTTTAAAATATGTCTTTTGAAACCCTCCCAAACCACGTTTGTAACAATCGATGTGGTAGGACCCCTACCCCTCCCAAACCCCCTCCTTCAAAGGGAGACTTCGGCTAGGAAACTTCTATTGGGACTCATACTGATTATTAATTTGAATCTTCCGATGGATACTCATTGTGTACACACTATTGACTGTTTTTCTATTTCAATATTAAATGGTCATTTGATTTTCTTTTGTTTTGTAATTTCTATAATGATTCCTCGAGTTCTAATTTGTAATTTCCCAGGAATCGGAATAGTTCATAAACTACTACATTAGTATGAAACTGATTCTTCCACTTTGAAAGTATAAACAATGAGAAATTAAGGATGTTATGATCATATGAAGGTGAATTATTTGGTTAAGCAATATACATGGAAGTATCCAATGAATACCTTGTAAGCAAACATTATTGTGAATCCTGTCACTTTTTTTTTCACATCATAATCTCGTATCACTAATTCTTTTTTCTTTTCTTTCCTTCTACCCCTTGTTTTTATTTGGGTTTTTTGCTTTTTCTGGGAAAATGTCCTTGAACCTCAATAGCTCAATTCTCTATCAAGATTGGGGATGTTTCATTGCGTTAATCATTACTGCCATTTGTATTATTAAAATTTACTTCTTGAAGGCTGTTTTACCATTAGTGTAGTTGTTTATTATGAATTTGTGTGCTGCTTATTATTTAGTGTGTGTTCTATATTAGGAATATATTAACCAAATTGCTCTGATTTAAACAAAATACTATTAGCCAAATAGATCGCCTCACTGTAGATGAGAGGTTGAAGTTCTCACTTCTTTGTGGTTTCAGTGCGTTTCGTGGCTCAAATGCTTAAAGGCCTCTTAGTTAAACACATACTAGAGATTGAAGTTCTGTATCCTGAGTGGCAGGCTTGTTATTTAGTATGTTTGTACCATTGATTTATATCTCTCTGATTGGATGGACTCTGACGTTTTAAAAACACAACCAGGTCGAGGTTGGAAGGCTTCTGAACTGCGTCTGAAGTCTTGGGAAGATCTTCAGAAGTTATGGTATGTTCTTCTGAAGGAGAAGAACATGTTGATGACTCAACGTCAGATGCTTAATGCTCAGAACCTGCGTTTTCCTAATCCAGAGCGTATTTCCAAGGTAAAGTCAGTTTCTTTAGTAAGCTCCTAATCAATCATTATTTACCACTATTTTTACATGTTTCAATTAGATTCTCCTCCTGGATCTGAGTTAAATCTCCAAACTAACCTAAATTAGTGTCATCTTAAATTGGATTTGCTTGTTAAGATTATACTCTAATTGCCAGGTAGAAGTAGAATGTGTTATGCAGCATAGATTGAAGGTTTTTCTTGATTTTGGTACATGTTTTTTTTCAATCACGTGTGCCCAGTGCCCACAGTTGTTTGTCTTCTGCACTTTGGGGGGAAATTCTAGGTCGCTTTTTTCTTTGATCCACTATCCTCGGTAAACGTATGTAGTCCTCTAGCTACAGAAAGTATCCAGTGTAAACATATCAGAGAATCACTTTTCAGAAATGCCAAAGTTTTTGGTGGCAATCATTCAGTAAATTTCTTGGTGGCTTGAATCTTGGAAACGGGAGGAATACATTTTATCCTACTGAACAGGTTTAAGATATTACTCCATCTGGTCCATTTTACTTATCATGTTTGCCTTTTGCACTCCACTTAAAAAAACATTAACTAAAAGGATAATTTGAGTATTGACTATATTACCCTTATTTTATTCTTTGATCTCAATTTAATACTACTCTTTACTTTCACTACATTAATACCTCTCCACATTTATTAGAATATAAGGGTGAAAGTGCAAACAAATTATTAACTTTTTCTTGATTTTTTAAAATGGCAAATAAAATGGACCGAAGGGAGTAGGAAACACCTAACTTCTATATCCACAGAGAAAGTACAGAAAATATGGTGATTCAAGAAAAATCAAAGTTGCCTTTTAATGAAGTACTGAAGCATGGTGTAGATCTTTTATAGTTCGGAATTTCTGTAACATTAGATAATTCACATTTCAGACGTCAGTTGTATAAACGATGAAAAATCCAACCAGACCATGCATCAAATTTAGGTGAGACTTGAATTAGAATATAGAAAATAAGCAACTTGAAGCCTTGGGGTTTATGTTGCCCGGACTCTTCAAAAATGATGTCGCACCTGTGTCGGATTCTTCAAAAATAAACTTACTTTTGGAGAATCCGACGTGCACCCGTTGGCATTTTTGAAGAGTCCAGGCAGCATAGCTTGGGGGACCTATTTACACGTTCAACTTCAAGCTTTAGTAAAAAGAGTAATGTTGTTAACAAAATACAGTTGCAGATGAAGCTACAATCATCTTCACAATACTTGAGCCTCAAACCCTTGCATTCTGGATCTCGTGATTCAATCAAATATTTTCCTTCGAAACTATGTAGCAACAACTATTATCACTCTCATTAATTTATGAAGAAAAAAATTGGTAAAGATGCATGAATTAGCTGAATAAACACATCCCCATCTAAGGGAAGTCTACCAAGTACAGCTAGTCATATTCATTAATAAAGCAGTATATTTTCCCACAATATTTGATAAGCTATCAAAACTCATTTGATTTTTATTTATTTATTGTTTAGTACTAGTAAACAAAATTTGATCTTAGTTTTCTTTGTGTTGATGTATATTTCATCAATAGACTATTGAAAACTCTGCATGTGATATGTGAACCCTTGAGGCACTAAGCCATTAAAATTCTGCTGATGCATCTCTTGCATTAGCATCTTCCTGACAAATGATTAATATTCAGGTAAGGAAGTCGATGTGCCGAATCAAGCATGTTCTTACTGAGAGAGCAATTGATGAAGCAGATCCAAGGAGGTCAACTGAGATGAAGAGGATGATAAATGCTCTATAATTTCCACACTCATCGATAGTAGTGTTTATATGCCCTTATAATGAGTATTTGGATTTACCTCCTCGTCTATTAGCTCCACATGTAGGAAACTTACTTTTCTTGTGTGTTGTGGTCATGAATTGGCAAATTTTATCTATCTACACAACATTCCTAACATCTATGATGACAAACGAACTCTATGAACTAGTTTATCAGGATGTAATGGAGATGGCAATTCTGTTTAAAAGATTTGCTCATGCTGAAAATAAAAACCAAACTCCGTGTTTGTCCACGTGTGTTGGTCAATTGTTACATGCTTGTGAAATGCTGCTTCTCTAGTTAACAGAGGCAGCTTATTTAGTTTGGTAAGTTGCTAGTTAAAAAGTTATTGCTGTATTTAAAGGATGTGCAGTGCACCACACGCTTGTGTAGCCGCTCTGGCTGATATATACTTCATTCAATAGCACATCCCATGTTGCTTGTGGTGAATTTTTTGCATTTACTCCTTCCGCAGCTCCACAGCTCTCTCTGGTGTATTCACTTATTGCCATGTAATCAGTATGGAATATATGCAGCAGAGTCATCCCCACTCTTTGCATCCTCTTCTACCGTCGCTTTCATTGTAAGCGTTTACAAATGGGACATTGAAGGGAAAAAGGCTGAAGAAGACAGACAAAAGAAAGTTGTTTCTCCACCTTCTATTTTGGGTTATGAATGTCTATTTTTTGTTCTATATTTATCAATGATACATTTCCTTCATGTTCGATTAACTTAACGTAAGACTCATTAAAACCTCTCTTGGCACGTAATCTGCTGATTTGAATAGATATACATATGAAATTATTATAAAATAAAATAAGCAAATCAACATATATTAGTCAGCTAATTAGCGTACTAATTTGAATTTTCAACCATATCGTATAGTCAAATAATACGATTTGGTTGGTAGCGCCGTAGGAAAACTTGTTTCGTGCTACAATAACTCTTAATTTTAAATCTGAATTTTCATTGTTTAACTACTATAGCTATGTCAACCTAAGAGTTCAAATTTAGTAAGTCTTTAAACGTGTCATTATATTGCCTAATCACCTAAGTTCTATACTATAGTAGTACATTAGGATCTTGGGACCTCTTAATCTATCCTAGCTTGGGTCTATCTCATACACCACCATCTATATTTATACATATATAAACTATTTTCCCCATAACTAACATGGGTTGTGGTGTAGTGGTGAGACTGTTTCACCCTTAACCAGAAGACTTCGGTTCGAGCTCTGGTTATAGAGAAAGTTTTGTTGGGAGCGACACCCCTGAATAGGCCCTGCAGTGCGCGATTTAGATTTAGTCAAGACTTCAATATGGGCTCTGGATATCGAGTGTCCTAAACAATACTCTACTACTACTGAGATTAGTGGAGTAATTAAATTTAGCAGCTATAGCACTTATTGATGATTAATGACGGTGAATTTAAGGAGTATGTTGGAAGATGGGTAAAGCTGCCAAATTTGTGCGAGAGTCTATTGCCTTGAACCTAACAGTCCTTCCTCGTATTAATATTCACCGTTTACCATTACAATTTTATTTATTTTTACTAAAGAAACAATTTATGAGTATTTATGTTATCTTAAATCTAAAAGAGAATAGTGGGTGACTTTCTTTATGTTAGTCCAAATGTACTTAATTGTATTTACTTTCGTAATTTGAATATATTTCATGTTTTACTTTAACTGACAGCAAGATTAATTGGGGAAAAATGTATTTCGTGCCTGTTACAAGTTCATTAATTATCGTAGTTAACAAGAACGTAAACTTAAAAGTTCATTTGATTCTAGTAATGTCGTGGTTTTATGAGATTCATGCAATATATAGTGCTTAACTTTATTTTTGTTAATGCTCCCTCCAGATTAGTTAATGCTCCATCCGTTTCTATTTATATGTCGTCCTTACTAAAAATAGACGTTCATTAATATTTGTCATTTCACAAAATCAATGCATAAATGACATTATTTTTCCTATTTTACCCTTATGAGTTATTAGCCTTGAAAATATACATTTGACTAACATAGAAAAATTAAGTAATTAATTCAATTGAAAACTTGACTTCAAAAATTTATTAAATAAATGTATAATAGTAAACTTACTTAATTTCTTAATGCACGTAAAATTTAAAATAGTGACATATAAATAGAAACGGAAGGAGTAGTTGAAATGGGGGATAAGTAGTAGTGAAACCTCACATACTACCTTTCTTTTTATTAAACGCGTTATCAAAAGTTGAAATTAATGCTCGATTGGAATTTCGAAACATAATTATTCAATTTTGTAAACTTAATTTGACATAAGTTAAAAGATAGTACGAATTGTTATCAATATTAACATATAAGGAAAAGAGGAGCTCATCGAGATTTGGTTTGCTTCAAAATGGTTGTCCTTCATGCATATTAATTAGTATTCCATTTGTTTCAATGTAATTATTTGATTTGGAAAGAATTGGGATTAACATATGCGTCGACAAATCAAATTAATAATATTTTTTGAGGAAGAACATGGATTCAATACTTAAATTTGAACCTTGAAAACATAATTAATTTACTCTCTAACTTTAAAAAGAATATTTTATGGCGGACAGTTGAATGATTATAGTTCGTATGCCTTGTAGTTTTATAATACTAATTGTGAGTGTGTATTACATCTTTGTCATGATATGTTCATCTTCGTTTTAATTGAATTTCTAAAGAAAAAATAAATTAGAAAATGTAATGACTATTTGAACCTAATTTCACGTTAGATTTATCGTCTTATTTTGTTATAGTAAACAAATGTAAAAATCGACATATTAAGGGAAAAAAATAGTAGAAGTGGCAAATTTCATTATAATCTTGGGATAAAATATATGTTTTGAATTTCTGTCAAAGAATACAATCCAAAGCAAATCTCCATTAAAACAATTGGTTCTTTTATCCTTTTCACCTAATGTCAATGATAATACCCACACATGTGACATGATAGCAACATAAAAAGTTTGATGATGGGATGTGTGTTGAAATTTTTAAAAAGGGAGGAACCATAATGGAAATTTATCAATTGTACAACAAAATATGGCAATTTAACATTGTGGGACTCTATTGTTGGGTGGGTTGGGTTAATGGATGATTACACAATGCCTTGATAATGTATTTCCTTTTGTTGATGTAATGGATATCATATAGTATATAATATATATATATATATATAAACAAAAAAATGAATTTTAAGGTACTTGGACAACATTTCTATCATGCATTTGTTAGTATGACAATTCTTCAGCCGTTTGCTTTGAATTCAAGTTACGATGGGATAAGTTATGATAAGATTATTTTTTATTGAGTGTTTGGTTTGTTGTATTCAAAATAATAAATTTTAAGAACAATTTATTTATTTACAAAAATGTCCTTCATGAATGTAAAAAGTGATGTATAAGAAGGGTTTAAAGAGACATTTTTGTCATTTACTTATTTTATCCCGGGATTACTATACCAGCCAAGGGGAGGGATAACTTATCCCGGTACTAATTCTTAATCCCGGGATAAGTTATCCCGGACTTGCCAACCAAACAACAAATTAAGGGATCGTTTGGTTTGAATACAAGTTATGCTGTGATAAGTTATGTTGGGATTAGTTATGCTGTGATTAGTTTTTATTGCTTGTTTGGTTTGCCATATTCAAATTTATATTCATAGCATAATTTCTAAGAATAAGTTGTTTGTTTACAAAAACACCCTCCCCCTTATTTAGTTTTTGTTTTTTTACGTTTTCTTTGCAAGTTTTAGTTATTCATTCTTAAAAATAAAAAAATTCATCTTATTTAGCTTAAATATTTTTGGGTGTGCATTTTCATGATTGTGCCATGTGTTTTTAAAATTAAACTTTCATCTTATTTAACTTAAAAATAAAACTTCCATCTTGTTTAGCTTAAAAATAAAATTTCTATCTTCTTTAGCTTAAAAATAAAATTTTCATCTTATTTAGTTTAAAAATAAAACTTCCATCTTATTCAGCTTAAAAATAAAACTTCCATTTAAATTTTATTAAAGTAAAAGAAATTTTATTATTAAAGTGATCTACATTTTAATTGATATATAAAATATAATTTGTAAATGAGTAATAAACTATTTAATTAAAAAAACGTAACTTAGTAGTGGAGTGAACATTTTGAAAGAAATCAAAATATAAATAAACATAAGAGTTAGGCAAATATATTCAACTTATAATATATTCATAAATAAAAATTGTATTTATAAAATTTAATTTTATAATAGAAAAATATATTATCATAAGAACAAGGAATAATTAAGGTTGTAAATGTTATTAAAAATGTTGTTAAAAATTATGTTAATACATATGAATGTAAAGTGGTGTATAAAAGTAGGGTTTAAGGGGGTATTTTTGTTATTTTACCTACTTTATCCCAGGATAAGTTATCCTTGGATTGTTATTCCACCCTAGGGAGGGATAACTTATCCCAGGACTAATTGTTAATCCTGGAATAAGTTATCCCACCCTTTGCAACCAAACAACAGATTTAAAGCCATTTAAAAATTATTCTTGAATTAAATCCTCTTATCCATCATACCAAACGACTCCTAAAAGTCTATTAAAGATCGTCCAAAATATATCATAATAAATATTGAAGGAACTATTACAATATTAAATTTATCATAATTATAGAATTGTGAAATATCTGTGTAGAAAATATACTAAAGAATGAAAGCACAAGAAACCACAAAACAAGGGAAGAAGGTAAAAAGAAATGCATTTGTAAAACATTAGTACAATTATAGAATTTATCGATATGCAAAAAAATAAAAAAATACTCCTATAGGAAAAGGCGTTTAAAAATTTGACTTGAAGAAAAAAAACACAATTTTTTTTCATAACACACAATGCAAAACAATTTAAGTATTAGATCAAGGTTAAATTGAACTTTCTCCTAATCTTAATTCGTTTCACATTCCCTATAACTTGCAAGTTTTAATATTATTGAAGAGCATATATCTAAATATGATTGATACTTCACATAATGAATTACACATAAACCTTTATATTTTGCAAGTTCTAACATTATTGAGCACCAAATTCAAGACACCGATGATTACACATGATGAATTACATATTTCCATTGCTACTAAACTTCATTTCTTAGAATTAAGAATATCACAAAAGATATAATTACAAAAATAAGATATCGCAACTTAAATTATGTTATGACAACAGGAACAACAAAGTCCAACCTCATTGAATGTAACAACAAAATAGTTTTTTTTTTGCAAAATTTTCTGGACCCAAATTTGGGCAGCAGAATGGGAAGAGAAATAGGGAATGGCTCAGAAAACATACTTCATGAAGTGTTGGTACATCAGAAGACAACCTTAATGCCATATGCCCTTTTACCCTTTACTTGCACATCACTTTTAAAACAAAAAGGACCCTCCAATTTATTTGAAAACTCTAAATCAACCCTCAATCAAACAACAAACACTCACATTGGCCCCTTCTGAACCCAGTTAATCACCCAACCACGTGTGTGTGAGAACAGAACAAACAATTGGGTATTTTATGAATCCAATACCAATAAAAATTCCCACAGAAAAAGAGAAATGATTTATAGGAAAAACAAAGTCAAATGATTTACATCCTTAAATCAGTCAAAATCCCACCCTAAATACCTTAGTTTAGTCACACTCACACTCCACATCTCACTTTTTCCTTTTTTGAAAAAAAAAAACTCCTACGTGGGTGATGTTATCAATGCCCTGCCCCATCTGCCCATTCTTTCTCTCATATTGATATTCTTTTCAATTCATTTTTAAAATTTCTTCTGTTCGAAATACTCTCTCGATAATTACAATAGTTATTCAATATTTATATTAGAACTTAATTAAATTTAAATTTACATTAAAAAATCTTATGATAAAAGTAAAATACTTATTGACAAAAATGATTTTGTGTCAAGACTCGAAATCAAGACGACGACTCCATCGCGACCCCTTGTTGGTAAAATACAACTTTCCCTTTGCCGTCTAGGGACATCATTTTCGCTTTTTGATTTTCTTTACTTTTATTAATTTTGTTGTTTGTTTAATTTAATTTTTTTTGTTTCTCTCTCACATACACACGCACGTAGAAAAACACACACATCGCTCTATTTGTTTACACTAAATTATATTTATACATTATAATCTCTTTCTCTTCGGCCACAGTTTTATTTTTCTCTCTCTAAAAAATAAAATAAAAATTTCTCTCACTCGTCTAGGTCGTAAAATTTACGAAGGTTTGTTCTCGTTCTCTTTCGTTCTTTCGATATGTCTATGATGTTTTCTGTCTCTGTGTGTATGTGTATATATTGATTTGAATTTCTGCGTGTGTGTATTGAATTAATTGGATCTAGAATTTTTGAGCTTTAATTTGATGGGTTGCAGATCGGAGAATTGACGTGTTGCCTTTGGAATTGAGTTAAGGAAGGTAGGGTGTCTGACGATTTTAACGCGATCGAGGGCTTTGCTTTTTGTGAATTTGGGATTTCTAGGGTTGTTTGGGGGTTGGAGAAAATTGGGGATTTTTCTAGGGTTTTGGTGGAATAGATTGATATTGTTATCAATTGGCTGGGGATTTGATTGGATTGGATAATTGATGTTTGAGGCTGGACTGGCTAGAAAAGGTGTTGAAATAATTGGAGAAGATGCCAGTCGATTTGTATTATGCATGGGACGGGAGAAAGGGAAAGTGAACTTTGTCGACGCTCGACTTGTTGTGGTCAGCACATGCCGGTTACGACCACGACGACTGTAGCCGTCGGTGATTCTTCTGTTGTTTCTACTATTACCGCTGATTCGTTCTGCAAGGTATTGCCTTGGTGGGTTTTTCCGATTTTTTCCTTAATTTCTCCTACTGCTTGTTTTCTTTTCCGTTGTTTTGATTGTGCCTGCACTGTTTATTTCATGTTTATTAATTTCTTCTGTTTCTCCTTCTCTCACAAAGATAATTACTTCCATTTATTCTCTTTTATTTTGGAAGTTTCCCTTTGTTACTTTTATCTATGGTATTGTGGAAGCCCGGTTCAGGTTCAGGTTGCAGGCTGATCTCCAGTAATATTTGACAATCCTTGTCTCTCCTGTGCTGGGGTTTTTCTTGTATATTTTTCCATCTCAAGTTTTCTGGGAAATGGGCATCCTTGTAACTTGGGCTGGAAATTGTTTTAAGATCTCATCATTCTACCCCGCTAAGCTTGTTGTGGCGTTGCATGGTTGGATATAGTCGGTCATTTGCATTTGAAATTCATGAGTAGCTTGTTCTGGTTTTTTGGTGAGGTCCATAATGTGGTACTTTGTGTGTGGAAACTGGACATGGTTATGGGAGCTTGATTTGCTTCTTACTTTCTCATGTCAAATGATGATGTTCTATCTTCTGCATTTGTTTAAATTTTGACATTTACAGCAAGGTAAAGTTTTTGTTGTTGCTCGTTTCAAGTTCTGCGTTCGGGGGCACTGGAGAGTTTCAGAAATTCTTGTTTCCTTTTTCTAGCAAAATAGCTCTTCCAAAGATTTTTATCATTGCACCTGAGGACTTTGGGCCCGACATGAAGTCTACTACTTATTGCTATTCTTGTTGATGCAAATTGTTGGAAATGATAAAAGATGTCCAATATACTCTCTGTCACATCACTTCTTGCAACAGTGATGGGTGCGGTCACAGAGTAGATTGTATTCAAGTGGAGCTTTTGGCAATAAATAGTCTGCCATTTCCCTTGTTTTCATAAGGAACGAAAGCGATTGAGAAGAGGAGCTCACCAGATAAATTTTTTGAAGCAAGCATAGTTACCGTGTCAAAGCATGTATTTTGTTTGGAGAAATTTTTGTTGCTAGAATAGATCCTTGGGAAGCAACACTGGTGCGGATATTTAAGTAGGGGACAATTTTTTTTTATCTTAGGTTATCTACATGATTGTATGTCGTTTTTGGACTCATTTTTATTGAGTGTTGTTGGATGTTTAGATGACGCAAGCAGTAAATTGTAAAGTCACTTCAAATTTGAGTATTTACCATAATTTGCACCGACTGTTATCGGTTGTTCTCAATGAAGTAATTTGAAATAGAACTGCCAAAATATTGTTACCATCTCAAAAAGAAATTGCCAAAATACAGTACTACCAGTTTTTTTTTTTTTAAAAAGAAAATTGCCAAAATAACTTGCGTGGAAATCTACGCAACTGCAAGTTTTCATTTTAACACGTGGAAAATGTGGATGACAGCTTTCCCCGTTCCTCTTGAGACCCCTGATTTGCTGGGAGCTCTTGCTAATTATGTGTTCCTCTATTGCGTACGAGTTCATTTATTAGCTTTGTTTTGTTTGCTTCTACTTATGTGATTATATTGCATTGTTTCGTTATTGATTTAGACATCTTTACTTGGTGAAGTTGAAAATTTATTCCTTCTTTGCAGGATGGTCGCAAAGTTAGTGTGGGCGATTGTGCTTTGTTCAAACCATCTCACGATTCCCCTCCCTTCATTGGAATAATCCGAAGGCTAAAGTTGAGTGAAGATAATAATCTGCAGTTAGGTGTTAATTGGCTTTATCGACCTGCTGAGCTTAAGCTTGGCAAGGGCATCCTTCCGGAAGCCGCACCCAACGAAATCTTTTATTCCTTTCATAGGGATGAGACACCTGCTGCATCACTACTGCATCCGTGTAAAGTTGCATTCCTTTCTAAAGGTGCTGAACTTCCAACAGGGATATCCTCATTTATCTGCCGGCGTGTTTATGATATTTCAAACGAGTGTTTATGGTGGTTAACTGATCAAGATTACATCAAAGTACGTTATTATTGCTTGATAGTTCTGTATTACCTATGCTAAACTGTTGAAAATTATTTATCTCAAGCAAAGAAGAGAGATAGGGGTTGAAGGCTGAACAGAAAGAGATAATTTATTTCTCTATTATTGGATCTGATTTCATAAAAAAACTTAGAAGGATTTTGGGGGTCTTCTTTTGGGTGATGTCTAAGATGCTAGGAGAAAGGAGAAATTGTGCACTTTTTATGCTTTAATTTTCTTGATCGTCTTGGTCACGTTTCACTCATACAATACTACTTCTCCTCTGCAGGAGCTACAAGAAGAAGTAGGTCAATTATTAAATAAGACGCGAGTAGAGATGCATGCAACAGTGCAACCGGGTGGTCGTTCTCCGAAACCAATGAATGGTTCCATGTCAACATCGCAATTGAAACCAGGTTCAGATAATGTACAGAGCAGTGTAACTTCTTTTCCTCCACATGTTAAGGGAAAGAAAAGGGAGCGGGGAGATCAGGGCCCCGAGTCAATTAAACGTGAACGTTCAATCAAAACAGAAGATATAGATTCTAGTCAAATCAAAGCTGAAAGCATATTAAAGTCTGAAATTTCTAAGATTACGGAGAAAGGAGGGCTTGTGAACTCTGAAGGGGTTGAGAAGCTAGTTCACCTCATGCAGCCAGATAGAAATGAGAAGAAAATGGATTTGATCAGTCGCTCAATGCTTGCAAGTGTTGTAGCTGCAACTGAAAATTTTGACTGTCTTACTAGGTTTGTACAGTTAAGTGGTCTACCAGTGTTAGACGAGTGGCTTCAAGATGTTCATAAAGGGCGGATTGGTGAATCTAGTAACACAGAAGATGGTGACAATTCAGTTGAGGAATTTCTCTTTGTTTTGCTTCGTGCACTTGATAAGCTTCCCGTGAACCTTCAAGCACTGCAGATGTGCCATATTGGCAGGTCTGTCAATCACTTGCGGCAGCATAAAAACACAGAAATACAGAGGAAGGCACGGAGTTTAGTTGATACGTGGAAGAAACGGGTTGAAGCTGAGATGAACATTATTGATGCCAAGTCCGGTTCAAATCAGGCTGTCACGTGGCCTTCTAAATCAAGGTTGCCTGAGGCTTCTCATAGTATTACCAAAAATCCTGGTGGTCCAAATGATGTGACAAAGAGTGCAGTTGCACAACTTTCTGCATCTAGAATGGCCTCAATAAAGACTTCACAAGGGGAGACTGCTATAAAGTCCGCATCCTTGTCCCCAGGCTCAACCAAACCAGCATCATCACCTGCATCTGGAAAAGAGGGTCAGCACAGAGTCTCGGTTGGTGGGTCTTGTGATGTCCCTTCAGCTAGGGAAGATAAGAGCAGCAGTTCTAGCCAGTCTCACAACCACAGTCAGTCGATCTCGGGGAAAGAGGATGGAAGGAGTTCAACTGCAGTGTCAATTAACAGCATCAAGATCTCTACTGGTGGTTCTCGTCACCGGAAGTCAGTTAATGGATATCCTGGATCATTAGTATCTGGAAGCCAAAAGGAGAGTCCTGCAGGCAGAAGTTCACATAGGAATCCTACTTCAGACAAGTTGCCGCAGTCTGCAGTGAGTGGTGAGAAAACTATGGATGTGCCAGTTCTCGAGGGAAGTGGTCACAAATTGATAGTTAAGATATCCAACAGGGGACGCAGTCCTGCACAGAGTGCCAGTGGAGGATCCTATGAGGACCCTACGAACATGAGCAGCCGTGCTTCTTCTCCTGTGCTTTCTGAGAAGAGTGATCAATTTGACCAAACATTGAAGGAGAAGACTGATGCAGATCGATCAAATTTGGATGCAAATGCTGAATCATGGCAGAGTAATGATTTCAAAGATATACTAACCGGTTCTGATGATGGCGATGGATCACCAGCTGCTGTTCCAGAGGAGGTGCGAAGCAAGATTGTTGATGACAGCAGGAAATCAGCAGAAGTTAGAGCTGCTTGTACATCAGGGACTGAACCCAAGTCCGGAAAGCTGCATGAAGCTTCTTATAGCCCCATGAATGCTTTGATTGAGAGCTGTGTAAAATATTCTGAATCAAACGTGCCTATGTTACTGGGTGATGCTATTGGTATGAATCTCCTTGCCAGTGTGGCTGCTGAAGAAATGTCCAAGTCTAGCATGGTCTCACCTTCTGTTTCCCCACAAAGAAACATCCCTGCTGCTGAAGAGGCTTGCACAGGCGATGACGCTAAGTCAAAGTCACCTCCTGGTGATATCTCCGCTGGTGACCGTAAAAATGATGATGATGGTAATGGAGAGAAACTCGTTATTGCTAGTGCTTCATGGTCCGAGGATAAACTCCTTTCATCCATGGGTGCTGCAATGGAGTTGCCTGGAGATAGAAAGGCCTCCATTTCACCCTCTCAAGAGACAATGACAGGTGGATGCAATAAACAGTTCAACTCTCCCTGCTTTGATTCACAGACGGCTGGAGAAAAGTTGGAGATCACTGAGAAGTCAGGTGAGGTGGAAAAGTATGCTCCTTCACCTCATAGTGTATCTGAGAAGGCAATTGATGGTGAATTAAGCAAGCAATTCCATGAGGAAATGGTGGTGTCCCGTGAGGTCAAAGTTGAAGGTGCTCTAGATGCTAAATTAGGTGGAGATGGTACTTCAGTATTAGGAGACAAGGTCACTAGTGCAGTTGCAAGCTCGGAAGACCAGAAACCATCAGTTGAAGTCTGCACTTCTAAATTTGAAAGTGAGAATAAAAATGGCGTGAACAGGGTGTTGAACATTGCTAGTACTGGGATGAAACCATCTTCGGTAGTGGTAAATTCTGAAAAGATGGAGGGAAGTGACAAGGAAGAGCGCTTACCAACCAGTTCTAGTGGAGATCCCACCACAGTCAGAGGTGGACGATCTGATGAAGCTAGTGTAAATCTTGTTAATCTGTCTGAAAAGGCAAAATCCGATCAAGGAAATGTTGAAGCTTCAGTTGAGGATAAAGCCCGTGTTGAAACTGACATAACTACAAGAAATCAGAAGGGTGAAGCTAGTGTTGAAAGGAAGGATGTTGTCCCTGTGCAGAACTCTGGATTGTTACTCAATCAGAAAGATAGACCTCGATTTTCAAATGCAGAATTGCAGAATCATGGGGAATCTAGAGAATTAAACTTCTCTGCTGGTGAAGCAGATAAAACAAAGGACTGTGGATCTGCCAATGAAGAGACTTCTTTTGTCTCTACTGCTGCTCCAGAGTCCGCTTCAAAGGTGAAGTTTGACTTAAATGAAGGTTTTTTTTCTGATGAGGGGAAATACGGGGATCCAATCAACCTTACAGGCCCTGGATGTTTATCAAATGTCCATATTATGAACCCATTGCCTTTTGCTGTATCCTCAGTTTCCTGTAGTCTGCCTGCCTCCATTACTGTAGCTGCCGCCGCCAAAGGTCCGTTTGTTCCACCTGAGGAGCTATTGAGGGTAAAAGGTGAGTTTGGGTGGAAAGGCTCTGCTGCCACAAGTGCATTTCGCCCAGCTGAGCCCAGAAAATCACTTGATATGCCGTTAAGTTCAGCAACCATCTCTCGTGCTGAAGCTTCTACCAGCAAGAACAGTCGCCCTCAATTAGATATCGACCTGAATGTACCAGATGAAAGAACCTTTGACGACATAAATGGTCAAGATTCTGCTCTAGAGTTGATCTCTCCTTTGGACCATATTACTAATCGTGCTTCATTGAAGAATGAAGTGATAGATTCTCCTGCTGTTCGTTGTTCTGGAGGACTTGATCTTGATTTAAATAGACTTGATGAACCTGGTGATGCAGGACAGTGCTCCGTGAGTAGCAGTTGTAGATTGGACGGTGCTGTTTTTCCTTCCAAAGTGTCAATGATTGGCTTGCCAACTGGGGATGTGAGGAGGGACTTTGATTTAAATAATGGGCCTGGTGTTGATGATTCCAACGCAGAACAGTCTCTGTTCCATGATAATCATCAGGGAAGCATGCGTTCCCAACTGCCTGCTTCTAACCTCAGACTGAACAATCCGGAAATGGGGAACCTTTCTTCGTGGTTCACCCCTGGTAGTACTTATTCAACTGTGACACTTCCATCAATTTTGCCTGATCGTGTGGAGCAGACGCCATTCCCAATAGTCACACCTGGTGCACAGCGAATCTTGGGTCCTCCTGCTGGTTCTCCTTTCACCCCAGATGTTTACCGGAGTTCGGTATTGTCATCTTCTCCTGCTGTGCCCTTCCAATCCTCCCCTTTCCAGTATCCTGTATTTCCTTTTGGAACAAGTTTCGCACTTCCTTCTGCATCATTCTCAGTTGGATCAACTTCTTTCGTTGATCCTTCCTCTGGTGGAAGGATTTATACGCCATCTGTAAATTCACAGTTATTGGGTCCTGTTGGCACTGTGTCATCCCAATATCCGAGGCCATATGTCGTCGGCCTTCCCGACAATAACAGCAATTGTACCGTGGACCACAATAGAAAATGGGGCAGGCAGGGTCTGGATCTTAATGCAGGCCCTGGAGTGGTGGACATGGAAGGGAGAGAGGAGTCGGTTTCTTTGACGTCAAGGCAACTCTCTGTTGCCGGTTCTCAAGCATTGGCAGAGGAGCATGGTAGGATGTATGCTGTACCTGGTGGTGTTCTGAAGAGGAAGGAGCCCGAGGGAGGATGGGACAGTGAAAGCTTCAGGTTCAAGCAGTCGTGGCATTAAGATCAGGAAAAGCTGCAATCTGGTGATTTTGAAAGGTGAGAGACATGTTTTATTTTTAAATCAGCAGATTCTTTTTAGCTGTTACGGTTGAGTGTGTGACCTGTGCCTCCTACATTGTTTAAGCATTTGAGTGCCATTTCTATTTAGGGAAGCGCCAGGACATCATGCATTAAATTGCGTACCTCAAACTGTAAGCTTGTGGATTTTTATATGTTTGAGCTGCTACTCCTGTGCAGAAACTATGATACATAACCCGATGAGAAGGAGTTGTCACCTCCTACCCATCCAAAAAAAAAAAGTAAAAATAAAAATAAAAGTCACTGCTCGCTTCCACCTTTGTGCACTATCATTTTAAAGGTTTTCTGCTGGAGCATGCATCCCTTTTTCTAGTTTGATTTAATTCTGTAAGAACAAAGATATCTTAGAAGTTGGAAATTTGGTGTCTTCTGTCCTAATTATCAAGACATTACTGTTGCTTTCCTCTCCCTTCCGAAAATTGATTTCCAGTAGGTCGTTAAATTTCTCTCCTTCAAATGTGAAAGGAAATTGCTCCGAGAAAAAGAAAGCAGCTCCTTTAATAGCCCTAGACTTTTTCCCAGTATCTCCGAGCTATTCCCTATCCTTAGACACTGGTTGCCCCTGACATTCCTTTTTTGGGGATCAAAAAATTTCAGTTTAGTTTTCGAGTTTGGAGATATTATCTTGTATTTTGGTGTGGCTGCATTTTAACACCCCATTTTTTAATTCTTTTTTTCCTTTTAACACAGCTAGTGGTGGATGGACTCTGGCTAATTCCTCAGACTCTCAGGTTCTGGTATGCTTCTACGGGGGTGGGTGGTAAGTGAGCAAAGGTGATGTGTTCAGAGTCTCCGACCTCCACCTCTTCAGTGTATCAGTGTAGTAGGGATTTCCATGGTTTGCGAGCACTTTGGTCAGCTATATTCTCTGGGTGGATGCAGGCGATGAGTTTTCCCTCTGTAGATATTTAACTGTTGGAAAGCTTGAAATCTTTGATGCCCAGGGACGAGGGAGAAATCAATGACATCCTTGTCCAAATTATTGACATTGGAGGTCCGGGTTCCAGACTGAATCAAATGGAAAGCTTTCTTTGTGCTTTGCTGTTAATCATCTTTCTTTGTTCCCCGTGTTCTTGGCACTTCTGTGTCCTCCTTTTGCCCATTACATATGTATACAAGGGTTGGCACCAAATTTTGGTACTAATGCTTTCATCAGGCATGTTTTAGTTGTTGTGGCTGCCATTGTACCATAAATTGAATCATTCTAACTTCAGATGTAGTCTCATTCACAGATGATAGAACTCTTGTTAAAGATGATATTTTCATTGGTGGTGGTGAGATGTGCTTGTTTACTTTCAGGCTATTATTCTGAACCAACTGATCTTGAAAAACAAGGAAAAGACTTTCTTTCTGACTTGAAATTAAACGGGTTGAGCTTTGGGCATAGGCTATGGCTGATCTTATCATGCTTTGACAATTGTTGTTCATATAACAGATGATCAGTTGCATTAGCTTCTTGTGATGGTGGCCCTCTCATAATCGATGCTTTTGTGAATTATCAAGTGAATAGCCAAGTAATCCAATTAACAGATTGCAGTTCTGTTTTGGAGTAGACTTGATATATGCTATTATGCAGGTAATTAATCACAGTAATCATAAGTGGCGTTGGTTCCACTTTATTTGTAGGCCATCATTATTGCACATTCCCTTTTTCCTTTATCATACGCCCAGGAGATTTACTTTCATTTGCTTTATTTCAACTTTCAAGTACAAGATTTACGATTGTGCTCTGATGAGCTATATGCAGCATTCCATAGATGTGGGAGTACTCACAAGGTGCCAAAATTTAGAATGTGACCGACGACTGCAAACCTGTGCTGCAATATTGTTGATCGCCTTAGTGTTGTCCTTTAAACCTTACCACCAACACATATGTAGTCCACTGTAATGCCAACGTAGTTAACTTCGTGCGACTATAGCACTACTATTGCAATATGAAAAAAATAAAATAATGTGCATTCACGCTCTAGGCTACTTAGCATGCTGTCTGTGGTGTAGTTTTTGGCAAACAGCTGATTAGGTATAGCAGAATTAGTCGCATCTACTTGCAATAAACCTAGTACTGATGTAAATTTTTACACAGACAAATCAAATTCGTCCAGCAACAAGTTGGACTGCAGATAAACAAATACATTAGTCTCTTCATAGAAGTTCTCATAGAAACCTAAGTTTTGTAAGCAGTGAACTCAAGCCACTGATATGATCATGCTAGAGACCGAATTGATGGGAAGTATATACATTGAGTTGTCACTTCAAACAGACGAGCTTCCTTCCGCACATCACATTCCTGCAGTGAACAGGTGAGAGAAGTTAGCATTACAGACGCAGCGGAAAATACTGCAAAAACTCGAGAGGGTCTCAAAAAAACAGGCAAAAACTAATACAATGGCAATGTCGCACAATGAGTTTGAATTACATTAACACGTTATAAGCATCGCAAATGGAAATCAAAATGTTATCTCTTTAGTATTTTGTTACCATCTCACTATTTAGTGGAGCCAAGTAGCCAACACTGGCCATCATCCCTCAAAACCAGGCCAGAACTCTCAACTCTAGAAGTTCGTCACAGAATTATAATCCACTAACAATCAAACAGACATGCCTTCACAGAAAAATGGATCTTTAGTCATAAAAGGGGCTTAGATTGGATACCCAGAAACTTTACATGGGACCTGGTATTCTGTCTAGTTCATTGTGTCTGTTACTTCACCAGAAGCAGAAATTTTAACCTTTTTTTATTTATTTTTAGAATAAGCCTTGGTCAGAAGAGAAGACTGGATCCATGCTTTCTAAGATAGCACAACATAACACTTTTATAGCTTGGCCTAAATAGCTAACAGAATCAGAATATAGACCGAAGATTGTTGCTCCTGCGGACACTTCAACAGCAATAGCTGTAATGATTAAACTGAATTGATCAATCCGTGACAAGGAAGCACACTATCCTACCTAAATTTTATTCCAATCCACACAACCCCCTTACCCAAAAAAGTACGCTTCAAATGCATGAGTTCACATCAATTCTCGATCCATCCCAACAGATGATTTCACTACACAACATTAAGTAATTCCTTCTAAAAAGTGCAGAGAAAGAACAAAAGGAAAGAAATAAAACAGACCACTTTCTAGAAATTTCTTCTTTAAATAAAGTAATGATCACATCAAAAGGCAACTGTTATTTTCATTGTCACAAGCTTTTTATAAGGGAGTATCGAAAATAGTGTTTTTTTGTTTTTGTTTTTTTTATACATCACTATAGTGAATTTACATGTTCTAAGGGCATATTCCTTTTTTTTTGGTTCGAAAAGGACCTATTTAGTCACTGGGAGACACATTGGTAAAGCATAGAGGCTTGAACAAAGTATTGTTTCCGTATTTAGTAGCACAACTATTGTTTCCGTATGCCAACTTAAAATGTCAATGGAGAAGTGTGCATCATCAATGCAACAAATGGCATGTAGCACCTTCCTATGTGGTACCAAAGCTAAAAAACTGATTTTAACAGAGGTTAAGAGAGTTACTAACATGAGACATCCTCGACGTTGTTTTTTCTTCTCCTTTTGCTTTTGTGGTGGCTTGATGACGACCTTGATTGCAGCATCAAATACACCTTTCACATTCTTTAGATTAAATAAGCAAAGTAAGGTGGTCAGTTACAAATAGTGTAGTATTAAAAATAAAAGTAGCCAATCATCAAGCAACAAACAGCAGTGCCTTTGTATCTTCAGTAAAAGAAAATGTGGGAGGAAAAAACTAAATGAGTATGGATCCAGTGGAAGAGAGGATTCTTAGACACAGACAAGTTAGAAATAGAAATCAACAGTATCTGGAACGTTAAATACTTCAAATTGGTATAAATTTGAATCTGAAACTCAAAGGTCTTGACCTAATTTTCAAAACAAGGGAGGCCAATGTGCCCTTTCAATGAGTAGCTTCATTGATGAAGTTGCCTTATTGTATCAAGAAATTCTCAATCAGCAACCCCACACACATGCAAAGCCAGCAGAGCAAGAAAAAAAGGAAAGAGGAAGCCAGAATTTATATTACCTATGCTCTGCGAGTTAAAGATTCATTATCCAACCTAATCATTCTTTTTTTCACTTGAATTGAATATCAGGTTGGTATTCAATCGAAGGATGTTATAACACAAGCCTGAATAATATTTGAATGACTGACTCGAGTGAACAAACCTGATACCTCCAGCAAATGAAAAACAGTAGCTGAATGAAGCTTCTTAGTATTAGTTGATAAATAGGCACAGCAAAATGCTTGAACAAAAGTAAATGGTTATTTCAGATTGCCACAAACTACAACGTTGTCTGCTCTACCACTATTTATTTATTTTAGGTAAAAGTAGTTTTCACTCAACCAGCATCCAGAGGATTGCAATGCTCTACCCACTTCATTAACCACTAGGCTACACTTGGATGCACAATGCTCTACCACTATTTTAAACTCCAAAAGGTTCAAAGCAGATAGACATCAGAAAAATTTATTTTTGCAACCTCAAAATGATATGGTCTGCTGAAAGTGGCCAAAAGAACTTCTGATAGGGAAAGCATATCCTAACATTTCCAGTCAGTTGATTAAAAATGATACCAAAAATAGTAGAGGTTTGACAAATATCTTCTGTATATATAGTATATACACCTACAATAGTCAGTCACATACTTAAAGAAGTTGACAAGATTGTTGCAATAGCTCAGAAAAGAAATGTTTCCAACTATCCTAATAAAGGATAGATCTGATACAGCATCGAGAAAATTTCTCCTCTAATAGTTAAAAGTTGAGGGCCTTTAAGTACTAAAACTAGAAGGAAATACTATCCTTTTAAAGGTTATCTACCCAATATTCTTGATGGATGTAAGTATGAACAAGACAGAGATAATCGATCTTCATCCTATGTTTAAATAGGTAGTTGACTAATAGGCATTTGAGTGACATATTTGATACAAACTTGACACCCACAAAGCAGCAAACACAATTAACACAAGGCTAGCATATCCTCCCAGCTCACCCAAAAAACTAAAAAGATCCTCCCATTCTTGGGCATTTGAAAATGAAGCAATTAATATGTGTAGCACAGGACATTTGTTTCTGAAAAATGTTTTTTTTCTTTTGAAATTTATTAAATATTCTTCAATCTTTTTTACCTTTTTAAAACAAACGACGATCTTTAATTCATGGAACCGTTTAAGCACCAATTCAACTGCATAACAATTTCTTAGGAAATGATACTAATTTGACCCACCTGTTGTGTTTTAGAGCTACATTCGATATAATAGGCAGCACCAATTTGTTTCCGCAGCTCCTCTCCCTGAACATGTGAAGATCAGTATCCCCTCCATTTATTCAAAAATATGCAAAGGAGCAAGATACAACTGACAGATTGGAGCCAGACCTGTGCAGTGGTGACAGGAACTAATCCAGGATGATCAGCCAAGAAGTGCTTATCCTCACGAAGATCTGTAGCATCATCCAGACGAAAAAAGATTTAGGGGTCGTTTGGTAGGAGGTATTAGGAGAAATAGTTCATGTATTATGTATGGTATTATTTAGTACTATGTTTGGTAGAAATTTGGGCCTAAGTATAACTAATCCATGGATTAGTTATACACCCTACATGGTATTATATGATGTATTACTAATACCTTCCATTTGGTGGTATTAGTAATACACTGGATTCAATACCATGGGATTATCTATGTAAAGACAAAAATATCCCTCAAATCATTTTAATCATTTTATTTATTTTCTTGATTTTATGTTTTATATTTGTACTAGAAAATTTATTTAAATAAATTAGCTTACAAATTTTATTATTTAGAGAGAGTTGCTTGTTAATAAATAAATGCAATACATATCAATACAATATTTAAAATGTGAGTTCTTTAACATTTACTAATTGAAAAGGCAAATGTATCACCACATGACGTTTGTGATCTTAATTTAATATATTATATGTTGATTTATATGTGGTTTCTAATTATTTATATTTTGAACAATTTATAAATTGCATACATATTGAAAGTACAACTTGTAATTTTTATGTGTAAATGTAGATGATTTATTCGATTTTACTATTGTTTACCGTCTTTTCGGTTTTAAAGTAGATGGTCTATCTATTCTAAATTGAAAATTAACGTTTTTTAAGTGATTAATTTATTAAGATAATAATTGTGTACCCTCAAATAATTCAAGTGAGAAAATAGCAAACATGACAACAAAATTGTTTCCCCTAGCTAGTTAGAAGGTCATAAAAAAATAATATTTTTCCGGCAATTATCTACCTTGATCGATTACATAAAATAGAAAATCTCATAATAATGCAAGGGTATAATTGGAAAGAAGCCTTTTGTAGAGTTTTAATCCAAACACAAGATAAGGTCAAAAGCAATGAACCAAACACTTGATAAAAAATATACTCTGCATTACTAATCCCAGCACTACTAATCCCTGCATTACTAATCCCTGCATTATTAATCCCTGCGTTATTTTTTTTTCTACCAAACGACCCCTTAATGCATAACTAAGAATCAAGTAACATTGCACATCGTGAGCAGAGGTTGCCAATTTCACAAGTAGACAGCAAATAAGACACTCGTGACTATAGCAAAGTCGTCTAAGTCAGCAAACTGCTCTTCCATGATTATTGGTTCCATAAAGATGCTCAATGAAAACAAACAACAATAGCTACACAAGAAACTAAATCCATTCTACTATGTAGTCTTAAATTCTGCTCCACCAAGGGGACACAAGCTCACATGCTACAGGGACTTGACCACTAAAAATACTTTCAGCGCACTAAGTACTCTTGGCCTCCACCTCCATAATATCATCTTCAAAATAAAGATAATGTTTCAGCTAGATATGAATATGATTAGGTCTGACATATAGGGCCCTAACCAGTCCCGCAATAGACTGCTTTTCATCCTGATTTTGGTTTGTGGAATGATTTGAATAAGAACCTCATTCTTACTATATGTCAACATTGAGTAACCAAAAGAATGTGTTTCACTCTGATACCAGGTGAATAAAATAGAAATTGGGGCTAACTTTACCCTAAAAGTTAGCTCATGAGATTAGGATTGCTAAAAATCATATAAGGAAACAACAACTCATTCCATCAAACAACGTGGAAACTACTTAACAAGTACCATGACTTTGAGATAAACATTAATGTTCAATTTTCTTTCTACCCTAGAATGAGATTCCACCTTAAATAAGTGTAAAGGGAGCAATATAAAGTCAATCAACTGAGATAAAAAAAAGAGAGAGCTAATATTAGAGATTATCATAGGAACTGCAATCTGCTAAACCTACCAGCCAAACATGTATTTTAAATTTCACCACCACAAATTCTTGGGCATGAGATACATTTGGTATTTAAATTATTCCCCATTGAACTAAGATTACTAGCCTGCCACTACTAGAATATACTGAAAAAAAATGACTCTGCGACCTTTTCTTTGGCCTATAAAATTCCTTCGACAGGCCAGCCCGGTAAAATAAGGTCTAATTATGGGCGGGGTTCAGGGAAGGGTCGGACTACATTGGGTTAATTGTTGACAACTTTATCTTTCATTTCTGCAAGAGGCTGATTCCATGGATTAAACTCATGACCTCCTAGTCACACGATGACAACTTACTATTAAGCCAAGGCTCTCTTTCATAAAATTCCTTCTCGTGTGTGATATTCAAATCTGCAGCTCCTTTACCTTTGCTTCTATAGATTATTTTGAAAATAGTACACAGAAAATATTAACACCTCACTCATCAATCTAATAGAAGTACGATTAACATTTATATTGCAATTCTTTTAAGCTAAGATTGAAAAGCATCCATCACCGAGCACAAAAGCACCATTTTCACAATCACGGAGTTGTCAACCATCCTAACCCTCTATGCACATGACCTTTACCTATGGCCCTTAAATCTTGGTCCCTTAATGTGAAATAGTCTATCTATTTTATTTATTTTATAAAAATTTGTGTAGTGGAGAGGTACTTGATGGTAGCTATAGGAGTGCCACTCAAGGCTCTTACAACAGAGTAGAAATTATAATATTGCAAGGAACTTGGAAGCAAGAGAAGGAGAAGTTGCTCTCAGTAAATTTGGTTT
The DNA here is from genome assembly GCA_029582245.1 of Solanum etuberosum. Taxonomy (NCBI): domain Eukaryota; kingdom Viridiplantae; phylum Streptophyta; class Magnoliopsida; order Solanales; family Solanaceae; genus Solanum; species Solanum etuberosum. The sequence goes on from JAJONR010005144.1 coordinate 27,964, forward strand.
TCAGAGTAAAATGTGTCTTAGAATAACAATCACAAAGGCTATGTAATCTGGCATTATAAGACTTGCTCGACACCTGCAATAATAACACTAAAAGATAAAGGGTACAAGTAACAACAGGAAAAGGAAAGTATAGCTTGGGAAGGCTATCTTTTGATTTGGTAAGACTTTATTATGAACCAGAACGGGGGAAAAGGAAAGGAAAGAAAAGAAGAATCCAAAGATAGCTTTCTATAGAAATTTTAGTTTCAGAAGCTGCAGTATGCATGTTAAATCAGAAACAATTTTACATACATTGCAAGTCCAGAGATTTCATATGGATATCTGAAGCACATGTTCTATAAGACAAGTTAATCATGGCACAAACAATAATTATCTGTGGCTTCATTATGGCACAAACAATAATCATCTGTGGCTTCATTATGGCACAAACAATAATGCGTCTGTGGCTCAGGACAATCAAGTTGGGTAAAGAGCAGTTAAAAGAAACGGAGAGCAACCAAAAGCTTCCAGAGATTTCATATGGATATCTGAAGCACATGTTCTATAAGACAAGTTAATTATGGCACAAACAATAAATATCTGTGGCTTCATTATGGCACAAACAATAATGCGTCTGTGGCTCAGGACAATCAAATTGGGTAAAGAGCAGTTAAAAGAAACGGAGAGCAACCAAAAGCTTCAAGGAATAAACCTAGGAAATCAAGGTGCATTCATAGATTCCAGAATGCTATCTATTACAGCATCTAATAAAAAAAGGGTAGCCCAGTGCACTAAGCTCCCGCTATGCGCGGGGTCTGGGGAAGGGCCAGACCACAAGGTCTATTGTACATAGCCTTACCCTGCATTTCTGCAAAAGGCTGCTTCCATGGCTCGAACCCGTGACCTCCTGGTCACATGGAAGCAACTTTACCAGTTATGCCAAGGCTCCCCTTCAAAAAGCTAAGGGCAACCTTAGCACTTGAACTTAAATGTTTGTCATCTTAATTATTAAGCTTTACTGCAAAAATTAAATGAATGTGAACCTAAAACCTCCGGTGCATAAATTTTCTTTATAAGTGAGAATTCCCCGAAGGCAAATTTTATGGCGCACAGTTCGAAACTTGGTGGATGATGGGACTGCCCGTCTACCCTTCTCCTCTTAACTACTAGGGTTTTGTTCGCAACAGAGTTCGAACCAGTCTCGTGCGTCTAAACCCACAAATCACGCACTAGTCTTATTACTAGACTAAATCCCTAGGGACCTCCACTAAATACATTTTTAGGTAGCTAGGCACATTCTTTAGTTTTGAGAAGCTTGGGCAGCTATCCATCTCTCTTCATTTCCTCACATAATAAAACATACTCCATCCTTGTCATCGGATTTTGCTTTTGGATTTGAAATTGAATATACCGAAGCATATTGTGCCCCATCTGGAGTAGCAAGTACAATATTGCGAAAATATGTAGTGAGTGCAACTTGAAGAAGGTTTATCATAGAAATGCAAAAATGTAAAATTATTAATTAGGTGACTTTCCTCCTAGTTGCCACTTTACTGTTGTACCTGGGAACACTTGAGGCAGAAAAGTTATAGCCGCATTTTTTTGGGAGGACCAAGTTATAGTGACCATTTTGATGCACAGAGCACGGCTTCTATAGAAATACTCCCCCAGTTCCATCTCTAGACCTCCCTCCGGTCATGCAATCCCCTTAAGTTATACTGTATTTGCGTCTTTTTACCTCCATCATGCAATCCCCTTAAGTTATTTACGCTTTTGAATACAGTATTAGCGACTATAAACTCTGAAAACTACAAAGTGCAGCTACATTCAACGCATTAACAATTTATATTTATTTTTTTATAAGTAGACATATGTATTAGCATTTTAGCAAGCACATCATAGAACAAAGTGACATTAAACTGAAGCAGTTACATTCAAGAATCAGCATTTGTTATAATTGCTAATTCAGGGAACATGTTAAGTACTTACCAAGTTTGGTGCCAGCTAATACCACCGGAATTCCAGGAGCATAATGCTGAAGTTCGGGAATCCACTGACCAAAAATGGGCTTTCAGCAATCTTAAAACATTCGATACAAACTCACAAAGTTCACAGTTTTCAACAGAAATTACCTTCTTAAGTATGTTTTCATAGCTTGCACGACTAACCAAGGAGAACGCTAGGACAAAAACATCTGCTCCTCGGTAGCTCAGTGGCCTTAATCTGTTGTAATCTTCTTGTCCTATAAAAATGATCAGAGGACAGAGAAATCAGAATTCCTTTGCCTCCTTAAAGGATTAGGAAATGATTGTTACAGGATGTTAATGCTTGATTTTGAGGAGGCAAAATAAGAAATCATCTTGTAACAAATCAGCTGTAATTAGAGAATATGTTTTACCTGCAGTATCCCAAAGACCTAAATTTACTGTGGTCCCTTCAACAACCACATTGGCACTGAAGTTGTCAAACACCGTCGGAACATAGTCCTGGTTTGAACATATACAACCACTCAGAAAACTGAAGTTCAAGTTCAGGAAAGAAACTCAACAAATACTCCTGAATCACACAAGTTAGCCATAACATTCTGTTCTTTCTAGTTGATTAGGTCTTCTTTTTAAGGGGAAATGGGGAGGGGATTCCAAGGTGTGGAATCCAACAATTCACCAACAATGTGAAAGTTTAGTTAACCAACCAACTGAGCTACTAACATTCCCCAAAGTTGATTAGGTTACCATTACATTTTCCTTAGGGTGATTTTTCTCCCCCACCCCCTTACTTTTGTGACCTGGTTGAAGCAAGAATGCAGCATACCAAGAGAACACAATCCAAGAAGGCCATTCAAGAATAGGTTATATAAAGCTACAAAAAAAACACTCAAGAGGCAAAAAGAGAGCATATTCTAAAATCAAAAATCAGAAGAAACACCAACAACAGAAAAAAGAAGGAAAATGCTGCTAAACCCACATATAAAAAACCAAAATCCTGCTTATCTAGGCATCAAACACAAGCAATGAGGCACATATCAAGAAACCCACATGGATCTTTTGGGGAAAAGAGAAAGTAAATAAAAAATAGTCCCTACTTACAGTGGGAAACTTGTTACTGGTATAGCAAATAAGCATACAAGTCTTGCCAACAGCCCCATCACCAACCGTGACACATTTGATGAATCTTGAAGCACTTGAGGCCATCGAACATGAAAAAACCTCAAGAAAAGCTGCAAACCCCAAATGGAACAAAAATACCAAGAAAGAATATCAGCCCCAAGAAAAAAAAGACTAGTAAGAAAGGCTAATGACTAGTGAAAGGAAAGAGCAAAAATCACATGATTCCTACTCAATTCACTGGCTCTCTGTAGCAAAGCTGTCACCTTTTCTATTCAATCTTCTTGGAAAATATAAAAACTGGAACTTTGTTATTACTAAAATTGGATACCCAAAAACTGCAGATATGGTGTTTGTATTGAATTCTTGTGGGTCTTGCGGTACGTTTGTTACATTTATTAATTTTTCTTGTTTGAGAAGAGTAGTAGTTTGCAATTAATAGCTTTTCCCACAATAAGAGGAGAGACCCCTTCAAGTGGATTAGTTAAAAATGGGTCCTGTGACAGATGAGATGTGGGTCTTTGTTTTTTTTTTTTTTGGTTTTTCTATTTTCCTAAACTTGACACAAATTATTAATTTCGTCTTCAAACTATTGATAGTCTTAAAAACATTTTTCTACTTGACTAACTAAACTTAGGTACACATTCAATCTGACACATAACATAGCAAGTGGTCTCAAATTCTTGTATGAGAATGAGACTCTTAATAAAAAGCCGAGTATTTCACTCATGTAGTAAGATTTTGGGTGTATTTAAGATCAGTTAATTAGGCTAAGAGGTAGTTTTAAGTCTATCAATAGTTTGTGAATGAAATTAATATTTCGCGTCAAATTTAGTGATATTTTCAATGCTTCTCTCTAATATTTATATTAGAGTCCGATTAATTCGAACTCGGACAGAATAGTCCCCATTCGTTGGTTTGTTCATATGCTCTATTGACAAATCATGTTGCTGCTTTAAGATTGAATGATTTTCCTATTTCCTTTTTTATTCTTAAAAAATTACTATTGACAAAACCAATCTCTCAAAAGCCAAAGAAAAGTTCAAATGCCTTACTAGTTCGAACACACCCAACATTTATAAAAATTAAAATCATAATATATTTTATTATAGATACAATGAAATAAAAGAAACTCTTTAATTTAAACTATCGTGCTACTTAAATGTCAATTACACGTAGCTTTTATAGCAAGTATGTGTTGGTAACCTAAAAAAATGACAAATTATAGGTTGAAACTAGTAAAAAATTACTTACATTATTAATTAGCGTATATTAATAACATCTCATTGTCCAGTATAATTTTACAAATAGATTTGGACAGAATGGGTGTATGCAATTAGAAATGTTGTTTAAATGCATTATTAATGTAAATTAGTTTAACGATATTATTTAGTTATATGCATAGCTTTATTAATTTGTTGGATAATTTGTAGTGTATTTTAAATTTGCAACCATAATTTAGTTGTTAAGAAAGTGTATTTATGAAGTGCAGGTTCAAATTTCAATATAAATAGAAGCAAAAAGATTGGTTTTTATTGAATAAGGTTATTTCATACTTGTGTAGATAGGATTTAAGTGTCGAAATTAATTGAAGTGAGTACAAATATGGCATGTTAATTGAAATTAGCTAAAGTGCATGCAAGCTGATTCGAATATTACAATATCATTATAAAATAGAAAGAGAAATGTATTCTAAAATTTAATTACTCACTCTGTTCACTTTAACTTATTCTAAATTTCGTAATAATAAATGAAGTGCTTACACTATACCAAAAATAATCTTTAGCGACAATTGATTAATGATAATAGCTTACTTGTTGTTAAATATGTATTCTTAGGAGCAATTAACACTCTTTGTTAATGTCCCTCAAGCCTATAGCGACATTGAATCTAATAACAATTAACTAATGACGATAATTTTTTATTTTTTTTCTATATTTCATAAGATTGTGGTAGCTTCCATGCAACAACCAAAGTTTAAAAAGAACAATGCTTTTGAGTTCAATGGGTAATTTAAAGTGCATCGAGTTAGGTAGTTAAGACTTTATTTTATTGCTTTTATGGTAGTTAGACTCCTTTAGCTTTTTTATTGCCCTAAACTTGTAGGCAATCATTCTTGTAGTTGAGATTAAATGTACAGTAGTAATGAGACTGACAATTCTATTTATGTAGTTTTACAAAAGAGAATTGTTGTTTCGATGTTTGGATGAACCCTTTATGCTGGATAATTAGCCTCTTCAATTTTTTACTAGGATCTCTAAGCTTGTTCTTAAATTTATATAGATTTTTCACGAGTAACAACTAGCTAGTATGCTGTATTAATAGTTATGCTCCTATATTTATCTAAATTTATGTGATACGTTTGAATTATAAATTTCAACCACAATTATATATTTTTGACTTGACAACCTTCGGTATATTCTCCATTTTCAACCCCTTCTATGGGCAAATGTGGAAACTAGTAAAAAGACATACAAAAGTCCCACAATATCCTTGTGTTTGAAGGAAACCCAAAAAGGAAAATGAAAAATGAAAAGCAAGAAAGTGATATAAGAGAAAGGCAAGAAACAAAGAACATGTGAATGAAAAATCAGTACTTTAAAAATAGAGGTGTCAAATAGACGGATCAAATTGAACTTGACTTGATTAAAATGAATTGAGTAAATAAATGAAGAGGTTATTAATTCGCTCAAAAATTACTTGAACTTGAATAAACTAAAATGTATGTCGTAATTCAATCTGCACAATTCTTATTAAATTTTAATTTCTTCATTTATAATTATTATTACCTATAAAACTATGAATTGGTTTAAAATGCACTAACCAGACAAATAAGCGAATTAATAATCTATTCAAATTTCGATAAATTAAATAGATCATATTTTTATAGGCTAACTAAAAACACAAAACTCTAGGTACATACTTGCACAAAAACAAAGAAGAGCACATGCATATTGCGGTGAAGTGTCACAAGTTTGCAGTGAATGAGTATTCTCAAGGGACGGACCACTATAACTTATTTACAGTTTTTGAGAAATTGGTCATCCATTTAGGACCACTTTCCCCAATAAAATCTTGGTATATTTTTGTCACATATTTTTTTTCTTATTTTGATAATAAATAAGAAATAATTTTGCATAAAAAAAAATCGTTAGTTATTAAGTTTGGTTTAGTTGAACTAATTCTTGTGTTATGTTTTTGGGTTAAATTGGGTGTTCTTATTAAGGGGTCATTTGGTCCATAGTATAGATAGGTACGTAGGATTATACTGTGGACTTCATTTATTCAACAAAATAATAATTAAGAAAATTTTATTTTATTACTACTATTCCTGTTATTTCATACTAAAAAAATCATATTCTTATTTTTATCTGTCAATAATTTTAGCAAGCATAAAAAAAAATTTAAATAGTCAGCTTAAAATAAAAATCTGCATAATTTGAAATTCAAAACAAACTAATGTACATATCTAATAGAAATTTAAAATTCAAATTATCCTATATTTGAGCAACTTATTAAATTAAAAGGCGAGGGAACAAATTAAATCAACCAAACTAAATGATTGTTGTTTTAGAGTGACTATTTCTAGTGATTTGAGGCTAATTTTTCCTAATCACGCCAACTAAGTATTGCATTAGTTATTGGTTAAGAAAAAGGTGATGTCTAGGCAAAGGAAAATTATTGAGCACTTTTAAGTTGGTGAGAGGTGCCATAAGTAAAGATTAAGCAAAATGATAAAAGTTGGCTTCATTAATGATGCCCAAAAATCAAACTATTTAAAAAGTGCTAAAAGCCTAAAAGTGATGTTAATTAACTTTGTGCAATAAGACTCTTTCGGTAGACGAAATTGAAACTAAAGTTAGGCCATATTCAATAAATGGAACTCGTAAATTAAATAATGATCCTTATTCCTTATTATGCTTAGCTTCTAGATTAACTAATTACCAATTTGTGACTATATTGTAAAAACAAACCTTCCATGGATTAGCTTAAATTATTACTCCCCGTCTCAATTTGAATTGTCAATTATTATGACTTATAGTACTTTTTAAGTAGTTTATAAATATATAAATTTTATTTTAAAAAATTTTAAGATTTCATGCACAAATTTCCGATCAAACTTAAACTGTTTGACACTCGAAAAAATGAAAAGTGCCACATAAATTGAGACGTTTGGGGAATTGAAGAGATTGACAATCCCAACCTATTTTTGTTCCTTCTTTTGGTGTCATGCAATGGAGGAGCAAGAATTTTTATTAGAAAATTCTAATTATAAAAAGTATACTACTAAGAAGTCAGAAAAAATAATAATCAACATAAGGTATATGTATATATATTCGTTAAAAAAAAGCTCTACATGCAGTTTTCCTAACGAAGGGGTGTCAATTAAATTCTTTTTTATTATTATTTTTTCAATACAAATATATATTTGTGTATGTTATTTTATAAATAAAATAGGAGTGTATATAATTATTCCATAGTGTATTAATGTATTTACTATTAAAAATTGTCTTATCCTTCATCTATAACTTGAAATCTCGAATTCAAGTCTTGAAATTAATAGAGTCATCTTTTTATCCTCAAAGTGAAATTTTCAGACACAATCTAAATTAATCAAATTACAAAGCTAATACCAAACACCAAAGAAAGGAAGACGACAGGGCCCAATGCCCATGCATAGTCTTTGTTGGATGGCACACGATTAAATATGGGTCATTTGCACTTTTGGCCTATTTTGTGCTGATTTTTAATTTATGTCTTTCATAACAATAAAAAAAATTTGTAGGCATAAGTTTATATTGACAACTTGAGTTTATAAAAAAGTTATGTTTCACTAAGTATAAATTTAATAGCTAAGAAACAGAAATTAAAAATCAACCCAACACGCAATTTTATGATGAAATACTTGATCTTTTGGACCTAATTTTCCTTAAGGTGTTGTAGTTTAATGGATGGTGAAAATGAATGTGGTGGTGGGCATGAGATTTGAAAGCGCTGTCAAGGCATGTGCCAGCAAAATCCCTTAGCGCACAAATGCCACATCTTTTAATTGCTTCCCCCACATTATCTGTTTCTCACATGACATCACTCATCACACATTTTCCTATCTACAGATGTCCACTATTCATTATCCACTTCTTCTACTTCAACATATATAGACTAATTCAGATTCATAACACGTTGTGTAAGCGGAGACTTTTTCATAGCCAGAACTTGAACATGAGGAACAATAGTTTTATGTTATAGATTACTTAACTTGTTTGATGATATAAAAAGAAGATGTATTTATTTTATTTTGAGTAGAAATGAAAAGATGTTGCTGTTAAAGTATAGGCCTGCAGGCATATGACATGAGTCGACTTGAAGTGTCACACCAAAGCCATCACATGCAAGAGTTTATTACATGCACAATGAATTGACACATGTTGTGCCAGCTGCTCTGCTGCACTATAGCACTTTTTATGTCTATATAACTGTTTCTTTGAGTTTGCATGATGAACCAATTAAAAGCAATTGCTCCAAATCAAGATGGGATCAAAAAAAAGGCTAGGTGGTAATTTGGAAAATGTAGTCATGATAACAACAAAGAGATCAAGGGGGAAGAAGAGGAGATCAAGAATGGGCTATCATGTTTTCAATGATAATAATAATATTGATCTTCAACACCAACAAGACAAAGTGGTGAAGCTGCAGAGGCTAATCCCAGGAGCTAGCCAATTGCCTTGTCATCAATTGCTCCTCCAAACTGCTAAATACATAATGCATTTAAGGCTGCAAATTCATGCCTTGCAAGCTCTTGTTCTCTCCATCAACACATCATCATGAAGCCAATTTTGTAATTCTTTAATTTCTCATCTTGATTGAACCTTTTTTGGATTTTTGGAATATAGGCAAATGTAACTTCTATAGGGGCTAAGTATTGCTGAACCCAACATCTTAGATTAAAAGCCTATTAATTTTGTTTGTGAGGGTTATGATCATTCTTTTTTGTAGTTTTAGGACATGCATTAATCACTTGTATGTTCAATTGTAATTCAAAACTAGCTTTTGCTGAATACCAATTTGTTCTTTTCTTTTTCATATATATACAATGGTTGTTTTGAATGTTATGATTCAAAACTTATCTGTTTTTCTTATATATACCGGTAGTATAGCCTGTTTCAGAATGTGAGATTATCAACTAAAACCAATATGGACTCGCACTTCTATTAGGTGTGATTGAATACTTTAAAATGCCACTTCCTTTTGGCTAGATTTGGAGTACGAGTATCAAACAAGTACGGTATATATACCTGAAAGGAATAATTTTTCACCTTACATATAGCGAATTTCGACGAAGTTTTGAACAGTAGTATCTAGATTAGAATTTTATATACATTGTTTTTTCTGAAAGTCATAGAATAATGTAGTTTTGGAATTTTAGAGTGATGTATAAAAAAGGAGCATTTGGAACATGCTTAATATATCTGTAGCAGTATATCCAAATAGAAACTAACTTAGAAGGAGAAATCATGCAAATCTTTGATAGTTTTGCCGGCCTAGCTCTTCAATATTTTAATGCCTTTTTCTCCTTCAGTCACCATTTTTGTTGCATCATCTGTTTTTTTGTTCTGCACTACATTGACTTTGTCTTAGCATAATGAGTCAATTGGCCGTTTTAGCTTTAGCTATATCTTATTTCATAAATCATAGAACTACTTTGTTAGCATTCTGCTTGTTGCAGATAGACAATTACCCAATCACTTTATGAATTTTCGCGGTGAAGAAGCAGAGATTTTAACTTCTTCACACGAGCAATGATTCCGAGTACAAGATGGGTAATCATGAGTATTATCTTTCAAACGTTGCTAGTACTTGCAGGTTCAGAGACTCTGGAAGTGAGACGAGCATTAGTTAAGTTTATGAACAAGATTTCACTTGGGAACATTTCAAAAGAAGTAAACTTTGGATGGGATTTATCATCTGATCCATGTACCAACAAATGGGAAGGGATAACTTGTGATTCAAGAAAGCAACACGTGAAAAATATCGTTCTTGATCACAAGAATCTCACTGGAATTCTTGATGCTGCTTTTGTCTGTGAGGCTACTTCCCTTGCTGTACTGAGCTTGAACGAAAACGAAATTGTTGGAACATTACCACAAGAAATATCAAACTGCAGACGTCTCACACATTTGTATCTGCGTGGCAACAAATTATCAAGCAACTTACCAAGCTCTCTTTCGCGGTTGAGCAATTTGAAAAGGTTTGTAATTTCAGGCAATGCCTTCTCGGGGCAGATACCGGATATGTCAAGAATCTCAGGGCTGATAACTTTTTTGGCTGAAAGAAATCAGCTAACAGGGCAGATAACAGGATTTGATTTTTCCAATCTTGTAGAATTCAATGTCTCATATAATAATTTAACTGGTCCAGTTCCTGATGTCAAGGGCCAGTTTAGTTCCAGCAGTTTTTCGGGTAATCCTGGATTATGTGGAGTGCCATTGCCAAGCATATGTCCACCCTCGCCACCGCCACCTCCCCGTCCAGTTGCTAAGAAGAAAAAAGTTTCATACTTTATCTATCTTGGCTATGCTATTCTTGGGCTGATTATCATACTTCTACTTGTATGGAAGTTTTTTAAGTGCATAAGGAAGAAAAAGAGCAATAATACTCCAATGGATCAGAACAAGACTATTAGCTCTTCTGGTGTTACAAAGACTCCTAAAAATAGGTCAGAATATTCAATAACATCTAGTCCCGAAAACTCTATGCTCTCAGCATCATTTGAAATCCTTTCAAGTCCTCTGGCTAATAAATTGAGATTCGAGGATTTGCTTCGAGCTCCAGCTGAATTGATTGGGAAAGGAAAACATGGAAGTGTTTACAAGGTCAATGTTGATGGAGTGACATTGGTAGTAAAGAGGATCAGTGGTTGGAATATTTCGAAAGACAATTTCAAGAAGAGGATGCAGAGAATACATAGAATGAAGCATCCTCATGTGTTGCCCCTTGTTGCCTTCTATAGTTCCAAACAAGAGAAGCTAACAGTTTACAAGTACCAACAGAATGGCAGTCTATTCAAGCATCTCCATTGTAAGTTTTATTAGCGCAAACTTAATTATTCTCACTCGAATTTCAAGCCATAGAATGATACATGAGTAATAGGCCTTCCTGTAAGAACTATCAAGAATTGATATCAGTAAAGTAAAATGTTAGTTAGAACTATAGTTCAATTTCCAGATTCAGGGTCTAGCTAAGTCAAAATCTTTTAAGTATTTTGTCGGTCTACGTTGCTCTGACTCTCCAAAATGTTGCCACACCTGTTTCAGATCCTCCAATAATGCATTACTTTTGGAGGATCCAACACACCTGTATGACATTTTTGAAAAGTCCGAGCAACATTGTTGTTGGTTGATGAAGTAAGAAAGAAACTTTACTAATTAGTATTATTAGTTTGGGTAGCAAGATATAGTCATGTTTTCATTGGAATCTAACTTCTGATTCTAAACCTAGTTCAAAAGATAATGTCAGCATATCAGCTTATAGGATTTTAGGTATTTACATTGACAATACAAAGATAGCCTATAATAGCAAGTCAATTACCTATAATTAGTTTCCATACAAGTGGTCTGATTGTATCAGTATCTTTTACGCAGTCAGTGAATAGAACTTAAACTCTTAAAAATAATCAAGTAGTAACTAGTTTGTCTATTATTCTTTGAGAATGAACATGGACAGGTAAAGTTACTGCATAACTGTTCATTTCAGCATCTCAGGGCAGTAAAGTTTTCGAGTGGGCGAGCAGATTAGCTATTGCAGCCAGTGTCGCAGAGGCCTTCGCATTCATGCATGAAGGCCTTCAGAATGACGATATTCCTCATGGAAACATGAAATCCACCAACATTCTGCTGAACAATGACATGGAAGCCTGTATCAGCGAGTATGGTCTAATGCCCAACAATCAAGACCAGTCATTTGTTGCTCAAAGTGATCATAGCATCAGAGAAGATGATTCAGTTGCAATTACTACACGTAACGCCTTCAAGATGGATGTTTATAGTTTTGGAGTGATTCTTCTTGAATTGCTCACAGGGAAGCCTGTTCAGGCTAGTGGATATGATTTGTCTAGGTGGGTAAATTCAGTAGTTAGAGCGGAATGGACTGGTGAAGTTTTCGACAAGTCCCTTATTACAGATGGTACAAATGAAGAAAGAATGATCAATCTGTTGCATGTAGCTCTCAAATGCATTAATACATCACCAGATGCAAGGCCTAACATGAAGGAAGTTGCTTTCATCATCAATTCTATTAAGGAAGATGAAGAGAAATCCGTGTCTGCGATCAGCAGTGAGGTCTAACAAATCAAACACAGGGCTCCAATCCAAAGGCCTGGATACAAAATTTCCAATTTATACTTTTCTTGTTTGGAGAAATGCTCTATCATTTGATTTGGATACAGAGCTTCACAAATCACTCTGGTAAATTTTCAAGAACAAAAATTCTTTTGCTTTCTTGTGCTAGTTCATCTATTGAATTGACATGTGACGATTTGATTGATCTGATACATGATGAGTTTAATTGTTAAGAACAAAAATGCTTTTTCAATTAAGATTTTATCAAAGTTATAGGAGAAGCTCAATTCATGGAGTCTACATCCTTTTCAAAACTTGAATTTTTTTTGGCTTTCTATAGCACATCACTAATATATTTTAACACTAGTTATTTGCATTAAGTTTAACAGTTGTCCTGTAGAATTACAAATCAGATATGTGTGAAATGTGAATCACTCACTGGACATGGAATCTGACTAGATTGAGAGCAAATATTTCCACAACTACTCCGCTCATAAGTCATTATTTTGTGAACTGTTTCTTCTAGTTCTAGATAACCTCATGACCTTTGAAAATTTCCAGTAAGACTTAGGGCCATTTGGAGATGATTTTAAATTGTAATTTGAAATCGCTGATTTGAAATTGAAATTTTGTATCAAAACTTTTTCCAACTCTTATACAATCTTATCAAATGAGCAAATCACGGTTCATAAACAAGGTATATATCCTAAGGCGTCACATATCTACAGACTACATATTTCTTTTATTATATGTTATTATAAACTTTCAAATACACATAATTTTACAAAGATCTACTAGTCAATAATGTAGTAACTAACTATTCTTTTATATAATCTTTTCAAGTGGTACAAACAATCTCTTTACGTCAAGCATTGCTTTTTATTTTTCCTTACAAAATTTAACATGACGAGTCTTTTCAATAAAAATATAAACTTGTTGGTCAAGTTTTATATTTTTTTTTTAAAAAAAAAAACTGAATTCATAACTTGGAATTTTAAATCCTATTCATTTACCTTTGAAAATTCACAATTTAAAATTTAAGTTGAAGTTTTGTACACATTTTCATTAAATTTTTTTTATTTCAATTCAAAATTTCAAATTTGAACCTCAATATCTATGGCCAAATGCGTACTTAATTATACCTTAAAATGGTTATTGAACTATGATCAATCTTGTCCAAGAAACATCACCATATTTTCTATTGGGCAAGTAGAACAAACATGAAAAGCAGACAAAATTTTCCAACAACTTTTAATCTGTCACATAGATTAAGTAGCAGTTGCCCCACATACCTAAGTTAAAATCAACATCTTCAATGATTCTGTTGCTTAACAAATATCCCATGCGCTTCTTTGTCCATCATATATCAAAAGTCAATTCAGGTTAAAGATATAATCTATCGGGCGCGAATCTAAATAAGTCGGGCTAGTAAAGTTTCAAATGGTTAAAACAAAAGTTGAAGAAATCTTTATTAATTATTTACCAACTGAACAGTTTTGTCCTTTTTTTTCTTCCCCTCTATCACGGGACCATCATTGAGAAGTGCTACAAAAATACATAATTAAGGCCAAAGTTTAATAATATGGTAAGTAGACCTACCAGGATGAGTAGAAAACTGGCTTGACAATGAGGCAATACAGAAGAAAATAATATATATATTCTATAATGACAAATGGACATAAATATAGCCGACTATCAAAATAATAACCTACAAATATATATTTTTTATACAAAATAATATATATTTGACTAAGGAATGTAATTATTTTTAACTGATTCACCAAATATGTAACTTGGCTTAAAATAATACGTATACACCTATACGAAAAGTAGCGGACCAAACTATTATGCCATGTTTTCTTTGTGGGGCTTGACTTATATTTGTCAAACTTGAAGATGGGAAAAAAAGCAATATGAATGGGAGATTTCTTAATCATTAATTGCAATGATTTAATATCATTTTAACTACCCATTTTGTTAATTAATTAATTTAGAAAAGCAATTTTTTGTTTCGAGGTTGCGTGATGAATGCATCTTCAAATATACTACTAAAATGAAAGTAGTAGAAACATTAATTAGTTCCTAACAAACCACTATTTTGGTCTAACTTTAAATTGTCTAAACATCTTTAACTTGTTTAAAATCACACTTCAAAAAGCCTCTCTTTTATATATTTTTTCAAAATTCTGTGATAAATTAAACTATATTACATAAATTAAATCGAGTCGAAGGTAATATTATGTAGTGTTTCAATTAATCCACGAGGGACAGTGCTGTCCAGGGAATAAGATAATTGTATCCACAAAATACACAAAAAGGACGCAGTGACAAAGACACATGTGGCAATGTTTGAAAAAGTCACTTTATGTCTGCCTTCATAATCTCAGAAGTATTGTCATCTTTGCCTTTCATTTTTTCTTCTGTTTTTCCCACATCTATGCACAGTGTTGACAAGTAACTTATCAAACCACTTGTGTTTGGTCATATTTGTTTGGCCACATCTTCTTCTGCACCACTTATCAAATCTCATATACTGTTCTAAGGTAGGTCACCTGCAATTTCTTGATTTTTATTCCTTCTCTTCTGTTATTCTCTGTATGCTGTCTTCCTTTTTGTCTATTTCATCCTCTCTTCACCTCAAATCAGATAAAGGGTAGTCTTAAAATTCTCCATTTTATATTCTTTAGATGTTCATATAAAGCAAGTTTCTTGGAAGAAAAAAAGATTTGGTTTTTACCCTTTTTAAGCTCTTTCTCTCCATTTTCAAGAATATAAAATTGTTATCCATGAGCAGAATCAGTCCAATTCTCCTCTGGGTAATTGTAATTATTGCTATTGTATTCTTTGTGTTTGGTCTTCTTCATCTTCTTCTTAGGTGTTGTTTAAAGATTTCTTCTTTTTCATCAATTTCTCAATCCAATAGATTCCCTGAATCATCTGGTTCTCAAGTTATTCAAAGGCAACTCCAACAGCTATTTCGTCAGCATGATTCTGGTTTAGACCAAGCTATCATTGATACTCTGCCTCTGTTTCTCTATAAGGATATTAAAGGCTTAAAGGAGCCATTTGATTGCGCTGTCTGTTTATGTGAATTTTCAGAACATGACAAGCTCAGATTGCTCCCTTTTTGTAGCCATGCTTTTCATATTCACTGTATAGACACATGGTTACTGTCAAACTCAACTTGTCCTCTATGTAGAGGCATTATTAGTTCCGCAGTTTCTATGGGAAATCCCTTATTGGGCTCAATCGAGTCAAGAGAACGATGGAGTTTCCATTTGGAAGATGGAATTGCAAATGATGAAAAGACGGACAATGTTGGAGAAATGAGAGTATTTTCTGTTCGATTAGGTAAATTCAAGAATCTAAATGAAGGGAGCGAAAACCATGAAGACAAAAGTAGTGAAGGGGAAATCATCAGCTGTAATTTAGATGCAAGGAGATGTTTCTCCATGGGTTCATTTCAGTATGTGGTTGGCAATTCGGAGTTACAAATCGCTTTGCCTAATGTGAAGATTCTAAAAGCTGAGTGTGAGAACACTATTTTTGGTGCTAATACAGAAGGAAAAAAGATCAGTGCTAGGACTAAAGGTGAGAGCTTTTCTGTTTCAAAGATTTGGCTTTGGTCCAAGAAAGGCAAATTCTCAAATTCTTCAGAAACAAATATTGGTGGACCTTCTGTTAATATTAATATACCAATGACTAACAGAACACAATTTGTGTAAACATGTATTGAAAAATTTGTGTTGCTTTTAACATATTCTGAGATATACATCAAATTTCTTTTAACTGTAATTGTAGCTACAGTTTGTCTGGGAATATTATAATACGTGTATGATGCATTCATTTTCGCACATCTTGTGGAAAGCTATATGCACATGTACACAAGTTCTCCCTGTATAAATTGGATTAGGGCTGCGTATTTGATTTGACTTATTGATTATCGATTTGTAGACATGCTAAACTGTTATAGAATATTGACTTATCGGTATTCATCATTATCGGTTTAATAGTTAAAATTTGACACAAAAAAAAATCTTTGAAAATCGCTTAGAAACAAGGTGACAAACCAAATGAACTATGCACATGAGTTTGCAAATTGTAACCTGCTCAAAAGTAAACATTTTTACATCGTAGAATAACCAAGAGTTTGAGACAGCCAGAAATAAAAGTAAAAAACTAAATTCTAAATCAAGGACTTTATATACAAAATAGTATAAATATAATTATTTAATTTACTATCGTGTTATCGGTTAACCTATTAAGAAAAAACCTCAAACGGTCAAGAACTAACCCAATAACAAAAAAAATCAAAATTGTTACCAAAACTGCTAAATTTATAACCTATTACTAATAAATCAATAACTTTTTTTCGATTCAAATTATCGATTTTGGTTCGATTTTGAACGGCCCTAAATTGGATAGAAAATGTGGATCCACTACAATGTGAATGAAGCCCACAGGCCCTGAAGTATCTTTTGCACCAAAAAAAATGACGGAATCAAAACAGGCCTTCCTAACGAGCCCAAAAGATTGTCAATGATCATATATACACACATGGCCTTATCTAACAATTAAAGTCTAAAGCATTAAGGAGAGTTTGTACATATTTTTTAATATCATTTTAAATAGAGTACTAATAGTTTATTTAATATATAGATATGTTTTTAAATTTTACCTTTTATTCTTTTATAATTCTCAAATATCTCTCGTTCTTTACTCCACACTTGAAAATTTATCATGGAGGTGACTTCCTTTCCCTTTTTCCTTTTTTTTTTTTTTTTATATTCGAACTTTACTTGTATTATCGAAAAATGGCTAACAATGCCTCCCCTACCCAAACTCCACTTTTTGTGAGACTACTAGATATGTTGTTATTATTGTTGTTCTCTGAAACTGGCTCAAAATTTAGTCTTTCCTTAAGCGGACAACGGAATCCTTCATTGCCAGGGATCACTGAGGAGAGTGTGAGTTCCTTATATAAAAAAAGTTCCTATTTATCTAAAATATGTTTAATTTATGCTTCAATACCTTAAAATGAAACCACCAGTGTCTCATTCTTACCGTTGTTTGACATCAACCATCTTTGTTTTGTCCTATTTAAAATATCTAAATGCATGATACACAAAGTATCCACAATTGTGATTTAAAGACAAAAGGCTTGACAATAAAGACCTCCCAAAATGTTGGCCCAAACATGAATAACCTAATATCTGTGATGCAACATCGTTATCATCAAAAGGGTAAAAAGTGTAAAAGGAAAAGGCAAGTTGAACGTTTGACCAACCAAACAAATAAAAAAAGTGTAGCCACGTATTCAATCTTATCCTAATTTTCACATGTCTTTACATACTTCTTCAACGGTTCAATCAAAATCATCAAAAGCATTTCTATTTTCTCTCTATAGCATCAACAATGGCAACTTCATTTTCTTGTTTTTGTTCTGCTCCAGTTCAATCATCTGTTAATCGGGTAAACCCCGATTTGACCCGTCAAAAACCAACTTCCGGGTCATCCTCAGCCAGCTGGTGGACCCCACTCTTTGGCTGGTCCACTGAACCGGACTATATCGATTCCGGTTCTAGCAGCAGCGCGATTAGAACCGGGCCGATGAGGGAGGTTCCGGGTCTAAAATCGGATCCAGAAACGGGTCGTTGCAGATCTAAGTTTCAGCCGGGAGTTTTCACGGAAGATAAGGCGAAAGAGCTAAGGAGAAAGACGACGCAGAGCTCTAATTTCCACGACATCATGTACCATTCTGCAATCGCGTCTCGTCTTGCGTCGGATGTTTACGGTCGGTGACAAAATCGCGGGGGATTTAGGTGGTCGGATTTGTTGGTCCCTTTTTTTGCTGCCAAATCAATCTGTCGACTTGAAAATTGTCCTTTTCTTTCTAGTTTTTCTGTAATAAAGATGTGATGATGATTTCGAGGATTTTCCGTGGATTGTTTGTCTTTGTATTATTGCTTGATGGAAGCCAACGTATGATGTAATTCTTATATCTTTAAGATGGTTATGGAATGTAGATTACTATTGCCAGAAAAATTCCAAATCTTGAATTATTTTGCATATATCCTATAAATTATTAGAAATATCTTTCTTTTGGTCTCAAAATATACTTAATGGAGTCAAATCCACCAACATCCGTTTAATCATTTCTTCCCCTGTTCAGCTCTGCTCTTTTTCTTCTGTTGTATGTGACGTAGACAACCTAAGAATTAGTAGTTGGGTCTGATGCATTTGGTTAGTTACTTAAAGTTCATCTCTGGAAATTGTTAGATCTATTCTCTTTATTGTTCAATGAGACAAAAATGGCACTGAGATGAATTGGGTCTCTGTGCAGGGGAGGGATAACTGCCGGCCCGGTGTCATTCAATCCCAACAAATGTCTGATGGGCGGCTCTAAATAAACCACCTATCTAACTCACTTTTGTATAATTTAAACATCGTATGGGTATAGATCCTGTTAACCAAACTGAATAACGAATTTGTTGTTACATATCTAGAAACAAAAACCAAATTACAACTTATTCTCACTGAACTAATGTGTTGGTCGGATTCTTGAGTATTAACCTGATACTGAGCGGCTGTACATAACTTGGGCCTCAGAGCTAATTATATGAGAGAACACAATGAATGAATGAGATTGTGGTGACAAGTCTTCGAATAATTCTCAAGTCTGATATGCAATTGAACACTATAGAATAAGTCAATTCAAACAGGCTCTATAGAGTGACATTTCAGCAGATTTTCAAGGGCTTCATAATTCATCTATAACAACTTCTTGGATTGATTTATCAATCAAATAATATTCAGACTGTAATTGTTCATTGGTAACAGTGATTTACATGAAACCATTTGGGTGTAACTAAAAGTGCCCCTGGGGTTTAAAGCTAGCGGTCAATTTACATTTGTGAAGTAGTTAGTATGTAGTAGCGCATGGGTTGGAATAAATGGTTTCTTTTGTATAACAAGAAACAGGGCAACAAGCAACCTACCTACTAACTAACTCTAACTCCAACCCAAAAACCAGAACTGGCGCTTCAATGACTAGGATCATCAGAAAAATCAGGCTCGTCAGGCTTAAAAAGCTTAGGCATACGTAAGCTGGATTCACCAGGGTCCACACGTCCCACCTTGCCTCTTCTGGTATTAGCAGCAAATCTTGATGCCAATATTGTAGCTCCAAGTTGCTGAGTACTGCTTTCTGTTGCCCGATCCGGAGCATTACCACCAGCTTCTGGATATTCGCGACCATAATTGTCATCTTGGTCCATCCCTCCCCTGTAGTACAAGCTCTCTTCTCTTGATAATTCTTCCCCTAGTATTTTCCTCCTATGGCGTCTCCATGCAGCTTGTATGTAGCAAGCTCCCCATGTCCTCCATTGGTGTGAGTAGTACCGAAATGCATGTTGTAGTTTCTTACTATGGAGGCGTCTGAACTGGTTTGCAACAAACTTGAGCTTTTCAGCTCTAAGTGCAAATGCTTCAACTTCTGTAAGGCATTTCACTGTTCGAGTTGAAGATGGAAGATTAAGATTTGGGTTGGGCACCAAGGCCCATGTTAGCAATTCTTCACCACAAAAATCACCGGGATTTAGCGTAATGGAGTTGAAAAACCCTGACCTTCCTCCATTGGTTGTTGAACTCTCAAGTTGACCTCTAATTATGAAAAGCATCTCATTTACTGGATCTCCTTCGCGAACAATAAACGTGTCTTTCGTGTTCAATGATGAAACAAGGCATTCGCATATTGCATCCAAAAGCTGATCATCCATCTGGGAGAAGAAAGGGACCTGAAAAATTCAGAGAGATGTTACCAAATAGAAGAGCCATATGGAAATGTTTAAAGTTCAAAACAGATGGTTGATCCAATTGAAATCAGTAGAAAGGAAGATTTTCGCTATCCCCTTTCACAACTTGGACTCTTAAAACTAGCTATGTAGATTTCGTTAACCTTGGTGCTACTTTATTGCCTGGTGCAAAAATGGGTGCAATGAAGGGAGTAAAGCTGGACCTACCTCAAAAATCATTCTACAGAAAGTTACACTACAAAGTAATTTTAGTCAACAAAACAAGATAGCTCCTTAACAAACTGCACGGCTCCGAATGGATCGAAATGTTTTCACAATAATGAGACAAAAAACTTACACGACGAACAAGTGCCAGGCAGAGGTGCCTTTGAATCTGACGCCTTAAATCCAAGGGTAAGGAAAGCAAAATTTCTTCTTCCTCTACACCTCTTGTAGCTAACCATTTATATTGAACAAATCGACGAACACGATCCTGTAGATCTTCAGGTAGCTGACGGTGCCTCATCCACTCCTCAGTGTCCCTTCTTTTGACTCTCCATTGTTCAAGTCTTGCTGTCATGGATTGTAGATAGCTCTTCACAAAATACAATAGCAGAAACAGTGTCACTTACGAATTAAACAAAATATTTATTTCCACTGAAATAGTGCCGCCTTTGCCCTGACCCCCACTCCCCAAAAGAAAGAAAAAATCCCTTCCTGTGGACATAACCTGGATCCTTATTAGATGAATAAGTACACAAGTCACTAGCAATGAATTCCTAAAACTGACCATTTTAAGTCAGTAGCCATAGTTGCAACCTCAACTCAAATAAGTAATTAGTGTAATGCTTTACACTGGTCATCCACAAGAAACTTCAGCTTTATCAAGTTGTTTAAAAAGATAATAAAGAAAAACGTGTATTTAAACTATGTCACTGTCTACCATTTCAGTATCCTTCCACCTAGTCAAAAACTATGTGATTTCTTTCCATCTGTCCAAACCTTGGTGGACAGAGTTACCCAATACCTATTGCTGGTGGGAGGTGCCTGGACATGACGGTTATAAAAATACACATTCCAATTTAGTCTTTCAGATGAGATATTACCTGCATGTTGCCTATCAGCAGTGCAAAGAAGACCAAACCCAGAAGACAAATAAGACTAGAAAGGAGCGTCTCGACAATGTTAGTGCTGGTAGTAATACTTTGTGCATATGAACTGCAAATGAAGAGATTGAAGGATCCATTAAGCATAAATCTAAATGAAATGCAAAAGGAAATACTCTTATAGTAAATATCTCTCCTACTTTTACAAGTTCGTATAATATAAAATATGAAATATTTCATGCCACATTGAAGACTCCTTTCTTTTTTCTCAAAAGGAGTTAAAATTGTGGTCCAGTACTTCAACCTGATGACATGAGCAGAGTTAAAGTTGCAACTAAGATGCTTAAAATTGAAGAGAGAAAAAACTAATATTTAACGGTCCAGTATCAGAACGGATATGGAAGACCAAACCTGCTGACTAAGTCGGGCTTCTCTTCAGGGTATTGTTTATTAATGGTTAAGAATTGTATGATTGTGTACACAGTATGACAAATATTCTTCTTCTGCAAAATTTATTTAGATGAATGCACAACTCTGATATTAGGTCCTGCTCCAACTTTAAAAACAAGTTTTCGATGATGAAAAATTTGCTTTACAGTTTACTGATAACAATTGAAATAAATCTTTCTGAGGAGAAAAAGTTGTCAGCTGACTCACGAGGACTAGTTCCTAAGGGACTTATCTCTTTCATCTAGTCAACAGAAAACACAAACAACTTTTGAGCCCCGACTTACAATATACCCCCACGTCGTTTGCTAAGTATCTTTTTACCACTTGATAAGAATTTATGGAGGTGCAGACAAAGTTCATTAGATAGAGAGTTTTAAAATTGAAATGCAGACTATCTTCTACATAACTTATTGAAAACAATTATGAGAGAGACCACGAAGAGAATACCTTAAGCTCTTTAAACCCCACCATAGGCAGTAAAAATATCGATCAAAGAAGCCAGCAGATGTAACTCTTTCAGTATTTGCATCACCAAACATTCCAAACTCAAAGGTTATATTGCGCGTAGCATCGCAACGGTTGAATACCTCAGTGGTCTCTGACCACTCCTGACGCCCAGGTTTATTAAGTGATGAGCAATCAAGGTAGTCTTGATTACAATCGGGAGAACCCTTTTTCTTCTTCACGCACTCATCCTTCCAGCATGAAAAGTGCCTCTCAATAGACATCAGATACCATATAGCTCCTAAAACCTGCACTGACAATTGAAAAAACAGATTAATCACTGTGAACTAATTAATCTCCAATGAACTAAAAAATAATCTCAATAAGGTAATAGTTATGTCATGGCTCATAACAACGTCACAGCGTTTATTAAATCAATAACAATGAAAAAGACATCTTCGAAACATAGGAAAGTTATGCTGCTTATTAGTTTCTTCACTTTCTCCTCTCTTTTCTAAAGCACAATCAGCAACTACAACAGGCCACATCACAGTCAAATTTCATGCAAACGCAAATGTAATTGTAGCTACTACCATGAAAACTATTGCAATATCTGTAACCACCTAACACCCACTTACTGCACCAGATGGAACTGACTTCCTGATTCACTGAAAAGACTAAGGGGCCGTTTGGTAGAGTGTATAAGAATAATGCTAAATAGAGTGTATTAGTAATGCTTGCATTAGCAATGCATGTATTAGTTATGCTTGCATTAGTTATACATAGATTATTTTTATACATTGTTTGGTTTGATGCATAAAAAAATAGCATGCATTGCATAAAAAAATTAATTTACAAAATACCCTCCACTATTATGGTAGAAAAGATGTAAAAAAGGTTTTGAGGGGCAATTGGATTTTTAATCATGCTAATGCATGCATTAAAACCATTGCATTGCTAATACCTAGAAATCCATGGTATTAGCAATACACACCTTAATACACAATAGAGTGTATAACTAATGCAAGCATTAGTTATACATAGGTTGGAAAAGAGTACCAAACAAGGTACTAGTAATACACAAGGCTAATGCATGCATTATTTTTCCTAATACACTCTACCAAACGACCCCTAAATGTATGGACAGCCTAGTGTCATTATCCTTCAATTATCAGCAGGACCTTTTTTTAAGGCGTAACTCATGTAAATATTCCAACAGCATTGGCGGTGAGCCTGAAAAGTGAGGGCCAGTCACTGAATCACTTTAATATGTGTCCCTCCTTTCTCCATTCTGAACTTGTCTCCTTTTCTAATCGATCAATTCTCATTCACTTTCATACACCAAAATATGCTGATTCTCCCCCTGCATGCTATTATGTGCTAGTGTCACCTCTAACCTGTCCTAAATAAGTTAAGTCTTGTTTATGGGTACCTAAATAAGCTACAGTTGAGATAAGCAGTATATGATTTATATACTGACTTTAGCTTAGTCTCTTGTTGATATCTCGTACTCTGTACTCTCTAAAAAGAATGTTCCTTTTAGGATCGTCATCTGAGAGGTAATGATGAACAAAATAAGGATTTGAGTTTAGGAAAGGAGGAGCCTTTTGCATGGTTTCGATAAAAAAAAAATAATCAGAGACTGCAGAACTTACATGACTTGCTAGCAAATATAAGAGAAGATTGTATGCGGCACCAGACCAAGCTGTCTTTGCCACAACTCCTGTATTCTTAATAATCTTTGAATTTAAGGGGAAAATGACCAACAATCTCGGCACATACTGAAGCATAATGATCAAAGAGATGGCATGATTAGCATGAGAGGGTGATGAGCCATTCAATGGCATTATAAACCAAATAACAATCTGCAAAACCAAAAACATGACAAAGTTACTATTCATCATACCCCCTAAACATTCTTTTCCCATAAGAAGTTCACAAAAACAGAGGGCATCATTACAAAATTGAGTTCAGCCTTCAAAACAAACACAATGAGAGAATATTTCACAGAAAGAAAATGTTGGCTGTGCAAACAAAAAGTCTCATGTTGGCTGCTGAAATGAAAATGTAGCTATTTAGAAGGTGTAGAGATAATCTTAATGATGTGAGGCCTTTTTGGAGAAGACCGTGTGGGCTTAGCCTAAAGCAGATAGTGTCAGCACCATGTTAAGAATACCTTTCAACAACTAGTTTCGGGGCTAATGGTTAGGCGGGACTAGTATGAAGATGGTGAAGTGATGGCGTAAAACTTGGTTTAGTACCTTCACCCGGCCAAGGTAGCTTGGAGACGCTCACATACAAGAAGAAGCTAGCCTCTGGACTTCGGTGGCTTTAAATACTTGGATGATATAGGTGGCACACAGTGAGTCTCTACATATGTCCATGAGGTGATGGCACATGTGGAAGTTGGTTCGGGGGCTTTTTGATTAACTTAGTTCTAGGAGGAGATTGTTGGTGTATGAATTTTAAAGAAAAGGAAGCTACATATAAGATGTAGCAATAATCTTCATAATATGGGGC
The DNA here is from genome assembly GCA_029582245.1 of Solanum etuberosum. Lineage (NCBI taxonomy): Eukaryota > Viridiplantae > Streptophyta > Magnoliopsida > Solanales > Solanaceae > Solanum > Solanum etuberosum. Next base: position 52,695 of record JAJONR010005144.1, read on the forward strand.
TTTCGATGGGAAAAGCAATATCTTTAGGGGGTGGCTTATCCCAACAGAACCTTGTGACTATGGATATACTAGCCTATTTAACCAACATAAAAACCCAGAAATATAAAATTACAATCAAATTACTATTATGATTACAAAGAAACTATGAATAATGCACCGACTTGTGGGAGTGGGAGGGCAGCAGCAACATCAATGACAAAGGCGTTTTTTAAGTAACGAATAGCGATCAAGTGTCGATCCATCACCAGCTCACCCTTGCCAAAAACCCGAGTTTTTTTGGAAACAAAAGCTGTACTGAATTTCAAATAGATCTGAAAGCAGGCGAAGCAATCAACCATTAGGCGAAAGACTATTATGGCGTAACCCAATACATTGTCGGTGCCCATACAGGTATCGATAATAATAGGAAGCAACAAAAACAGAGGATCCACAAAGAGACCGACGAAGGAAGTGAAGAGGAAAATGTGGTTCCATCTGCCAACGAATTCGCCATTTGGATCATGAATCTGCTTCCAAAAGGGCTTTTGCTGGTCGTAAATCAGGGAATTCTTGAAGCGGTTGAGATGCTCCAGCAGAGAATTCATTTTTGAACACAGAAACCCTAGGACACAAGAATGATGGCCATGGAGATTTGAGTATGTTAATCATTGGAGAACAAAACGGAGAGTGATTCATTTTGATGTGTGCAAGTTAGTTAGCGCGCGCCAAAATCACTACTGCTGGTGCGTATATATAGCTTTGCTTATTTTTCCCATCCCTCAGTTTTCACTTTTCTTATTCAAATTAGCTCAACAATTAAAAGAACCTTTTATCAAATCAAATTTGGTTTTGATGTAAATAATTGATGTTGGAACGTCATTATTGAATTGGAGTATACTAGTTGTTTTCAATAATTAGAAAATGATGTAAATACAAGTTTTTTCACCTTTTTATATCATATTTTCGATTTATATTTATGGAAAAATTCAATTTCAATTTTTAAATATTTTCTTTTTTTCACTTTGAAAAGAGATACTACTCTCCTTGTTTTAATTTGTTTGTCATATTTTGACTTGACATGTAGTTTAAGAAAATAAAAAGAATTTTTGAATCTTGTAATATGAAAGTAATGATAGGTCTAATTTACTAAAATAGTATGATCTTAAACATGCAAGTTGAAATTAAAAAGGAAAAAATATCTTTTTGAAATAAAATAAAAGGACAAAAAATTAAAAGGAGAGTAATATTTTTTCAAATTTAATACTCCCTCTCCCATATTAACTTAATTTTTGAGGCTTTTTTCATTGTTGAATGGTTCAAAATTTAAGAGGGATTTTTTTATATATATTTTATTTTCCTTTCATTTATTAAAATTTTATATATTCTAGAAAATGAATTGCACCACTTATAAAGTTATATTTATGATTTTACAAAAAGTAATAGTGAAAATTATGATTTAAAGTATGCCCTAAAATGACTTTCTTAATAGTTGCGCACAAATTCAGTTAATATGGAATAAAAAGAGTAATTTTCATAACCAAACAGTTCCTTAGTAAAGTGGATTTACCCCTGTTTGTACCCCGCATAGCGAGTAGCGGCGTCCATCAACTCAGCTTTACTTTGTCGCCATCAACGAGATACAGTTCGCCGGAATCATGTGCCATCTCCGGCAATTCATTTGCTTCATCTTACTTGCTTTCGCTCTCTACACTTCTCTTCAGGTAAAACCATCATAAAAAAAACTGAACAATACAGTATGCTTGTTGTAATGTTAAACCCTAACTTATTTGATACCATTCTTTACAGGCTCAGGTTCAGGCTCAGGCTCAGGAAAATCTCTCCTTAACAACCAGACCCACTTCCCCTTTCTCGATCGCTCTCGAAACCCTTCAAAATCAAATCCAGTAAATTTCTCCGACTGATTTTAGTATTCTTTTAGTTGTTCTGTTTAGTTAACCAAATCCTGGTTGAAAATTGAGTCAAAATACGTTTGCATTTAGGTACACATTTCAGGATGTGGAGTTACTACGACGTGCCCTGACACATGCATCATACTCAGGAGAGAACAACAGAGCTTTGAGCGTTTTGGGGGAGAAGGTAATTGAAGGTTCGGTTTCTCTGCAATTGCTTAGCAAGGACATCGATATATCACCCAAGGATCTTAACCGGGTTATTATGGATCTGTCATCCAATGTGGTAACATCATGCGTTGCTGACGGAGGGCGCTTAGGTTTGCAGAAGATAATCAGGGTTTCTAGGAAGACCAATTCATCGGCTCCTGCAGTGGTTTGTGGTGCTTTCCGGGCAATGTTCGGAGCAATTGCGATTGACAAGAGTAACTTGGACAGTGCGGGGAAGGTATTCTTGACAATTCATGGGAAAGGCATGGAGAAAGCTATGGCAATGTAAGTATTCAACTGATGTTGATATATTTCTAGTCAGAGGGAACTTTGTGTATTAGTATGTGTTGATGAGTATCCACTCTGTTTTTAGCTTCTTATGCGCTGTGTAACTAGTTGACTTGGTAAGACTTAAACTATGTTGTGTATCTAAATCATTTGTGTGCACTGCAAGTGAATCTTTTTCTTTATAACTGAGAAATTTGCGAGGGTCGGTGGCGCATGGTTCAAAATACTTTGGCTCGAACCCATGATGTGCGCCTAATGACACATTGTGTGTTGTGCTCTTACCACTAGACCAAATTCTGAAGGCCACTACAATTGGAATATCTTTTGAGCAGCAAAACTAGTATACAGAATGACATGAGTCATCTGGGATAATTGCATGCCCACTGTCTAGAAGTCATTATTCAAACAGAATGTTATTAATCTCACATAGATCATGCAGGCATTATAATTTAGCTTTTGAAACAGGTATGCTTTAGTGGAAAAAATACATTCTTCTCTTTGTTAATAATAATAGTTTGAATGTATTGGAAGCAAATTCCATTGTTCCATATTTGGTAATACCAGTTGTAGTTTGACATCGATTTTTCCCTGTGATCACAAGATTTGTTTAAGTAAATGAATACCGTCTTTCCTAAGAATTATCAAATTTACTTTTGCCTTTTCCCAACTAATCTGGTCAATCAATACGTGTGTTGTACCTATGTTTCATTATTTTAATCGTTTTGTAGATCAGGCTTTTATTAATATTTGAATCACTGAAAATGACTGGGCTCTTGTGTGCATAACGCTATAAGCAAGAGTTGACGTGCACTACTCTATACGTACATGAGTTGACACTTACACTTGATAAATGTTTTTCGTTTTGTCCTGGCACTACTCTAGTACTCTATTCCAACAGGAGTCGCCTTGCCTTCTAATTAACAAAATCCTTTGAGAAGGTGTGGGTAACATGAAAAAATCACAATTATTGTCAAACACATTTCATTCTCAAAGTTGTTCTGTTAAAGCACTATTTTGTTCAAGCAGATCGTGCATTATATGGTGAGTCAACGGACAATCAATTTTTGATAGCAATATCCCATGGGGACAGCTTGTAACATGTTACTACTAGTTTATTTGAGTTAGATAGCAGTTAATTACCATATTTGTGGGCAAATTATGTCTAGGTGTTGAGACTTGATGGGAGCTTTTGCTAGCTCGGGAAGTAAGTATAGAAATGTCTTGTTTGAGTACCTTTATCACCGACAACCTAAACATGTCTTTGTGTGTGAGAAAGATTAATCTAAATTCAGATTTAGGTCGCTTTCTTCACAAAAAAACCTAAGTCAGATCTTTAGTAATTCTTATGGAGTATTCTTGCTTTTATTTCAGATGTAGTTCTGTGTTCCTTTTTATCTCTGGTAGCAATGACTAGACTTGTTTTCTCACTATGAGAATGCTATTGGGTGCCATCTAACCCATTTGTTTATAGCAATTAGGTATATTAGAAAATGTAGTAGCATTCGTCACTTGCAGCATGGTTGTTACCATGTATTGTAGGTCTTTGTCATCTGTTTGTTGGGTCTACCTTATAATTGGGTACGACTTGGACCAAAAACTTTCAAGTTGTATCAAAATGTGCAAGAATCTGTGACTATTCTTAAGCCTTCTTGCCTTCGAAGTACTTCTTCAGTCATGGTTAATTTTATGCACCCACAAGTTGGTAGTGTGTGCTGCTTTAGGTGGCTGGTGCCATCTTTTTGCATCAACCATGAGTTGGCAACTAAATCTCATTTGCAAGTTGATAAAGTTTAAAAGATTGATATCTTTGTCCTTGCTTTTTAATGCCATTGGAATTTTAGTGCATGTCCATTTCACATTTCTCTGCATGTTTTGGTTTTCTGTCTTTGCTTTTAAGCATGAAAAGCCATCTCATAAAATCATCAACACGTTTTTATGCTTTAAAGTTGGGCACTTCTGTTGTTTGATCTTATCTGTTTGTCATCGTAAACTTGAGCAAACCTTGACTTCATTTGGTCGGGAATCTGATTATATATATATTTTTTTTTTAAAAGGTCGGTCATTGATGTCACCTTTTTTTTAAAAAAAAAAAATTACATTCTAAAGGCTATCAAAATCCAGTGAGGAAGATTCACAAAAAAGAAAATAAAACGATGAGCAAGAATATAGGTCCCTTCAGTTAGAAAAAGACGATTATCCACTCAAAAAGTTTCTACAAATACACTTGACGATTCATTGTGCATGTTGGAGACGCGTAGCAGAATATTTTGTGGCGCTCAACACATCTTCAATTACAAGCCTGGATATTTATACAAAAAGCCAGTATTTATATTTTAACAATGGAACGAATTCAACCAACTTTTTCTTATCAAATTTTGTAACTAAAGCCATGGCTGAGTTGTGACAGCCATTTAGCGTAGCTGTACAATATACCATACTGTACTCAAGTGAAGTCCATTTTTTTAAAAAAAGAATACTCAAAGTGAGGGTATATTATTTTAAACCGGTAATTCCCGGTGCCAGTCACTCCTTAACAGTTACAGCTCTGCAAAGGACAGATAGGACAAGTCTCGCAAGTGGAGGGACGTTTATATATAAAACCCTCAATTCCCAGCCGCTGTATAATATTCCTAAATTGGAACGATTTGGCTATGGAGGCACCTGAATTCTCACAGACATACACCCAGCCAAGCGAGGAGACGTCGGAGAAGCTATTCCAGGAGCGGCGTTGTTGTTTTTGCTTTCCGTTGTCGTCAGGAGGCGGGAGATGGTGGCGTAAGGAACAGACTGAACAAGTGAAAGAAGGTTCTGTTTGGGCTAAAGGGATTAACGCTTTAATGAAGCTACGAGAGTGGTCGGAGATTGTAGCGGGACCGAGATGGAAAACTTTTATCCGGCGTTTCAATCGGAACAAAAATGGTACGCAGGGGAAATTCCAGTACGATCCTCTGAGTTATGCGTTAAACTTCGACGAAGGTAATAATAACGGAGAGGAGGATGAGTACAGGCTCCGGGATTTCTCGACGCGCTACGCTTCAATTCCGGCATCGGCTAGAGGGTCCTTGGATTTGGGAAGGGATGGCCCTAATTTCGTCTGATTGGCCCTTTGAATGCTACGAAATGCCAATAGCACACAAGGAGTTCAGTGGTGGAGAATGGAGATGAATCCTCAGAGCCTACAGCTCATCATGACTGGTTATTTTTCATTCTTCGTAATGTATAATCAATTGATATACTAGTACAGTATATTTTAGTATTAGTTTATACATTTCAATTGGCTAATGAGTTGGTCAATTTGTGCATAAATAAAGAAATTGAATGATAAAGGATGATTAATTGGAGGAACAAGCTAGTTTTGTGGACTACTTTATTATTATTTGTTCTTGGGAAAATGGTTAAATTTGTCCCTGCACTTTTTTAGATTGAGTAACTGCACAATTTTTACCATAATGATAAAATAAGTAAATCTCCCGCATATACATGATGGGATAACTTACCCTTAGTCTAATATTCATTTTTTGTTTGAAGATAAAGATTTAATGGATGAAAAGAGTGTTGTTCATTGAATTGCCAATTATACATAGTATGAACGGACAAAAGTGTAATGAAATCAAAAAATATCAAGTGATTTCGAATAGACAAGGATAAATTTGGATCTTTTCGCTTTGTTGGAAGATAAAGCTTTAATGGATTAGAAAAAGAGCGCCGTTTATGGAATTATCAATTTTGTAAAGTGGAGATAAACCTCCTTATCCAAAGGAAAAAGAACACAAAGTGGAGATAATCTTTGCTTTCTGCTCCTTTCTAATTTTCTCTTTTTGGTTTTTTTTTTTTCTATACTCTGCTAAGCTGTCGACTAGTATTACCCAGATTTTGATTTCTAAATTAAATTATGTCATGGTCACCATTCTTTTTAATTGAATTAAAGTAGTCAGATCCTGACAAATTCATTCAAAGAAAATAAGGATAAGGAGTTCCTGGTAAGATATAATATTTTTGTAACCTGGGTAAGTGGTGGCCACTTGGCTGTGACATAGGAGTTACATTTGCTTCTTTGCAGTTATGAATGAAAAAGACAAACACTAGCTTCAATTATTTTCACAGAACCGTTAGAAATGTGCATAAGCTGGTCCGAACATTACTGGTATTAGAAAAAAAAAAGGGTCATACACTAGCTCGGATGTATTCGAATATCTTGAGGAAATTAAGACTATTTTTTTATGAAGACACCAACCATGGTTACAAAGCAATAGGTAAGGAATCAGGATTTTATTCACAGTGATTGACAACAGATTGCATAGATAGCACTCCTGACAAGAGAGTTTTTTAAGTCTTACCTTAAGCACATGGAATACACATTTTCTTGGATAAGGCAGGATCAAACAACAAAGTTGCTTTCATGGTTGAACACTAGGGGGTGGTTTTTCTGGTATTATGCGACTTTATATTCAGCAAAATATCACCAACTACCCAGGGAAAGCCCAGACAATTAGCACTTTCGTGGCAGTAACTAGGATGATAAGTAACATGATACCATGCTGAAGCCAATTTCTGATTATCATCCTCCTTGCAGCAACCAGAGAACCACCCTTTGACCTCCTTGTGTAAGCTTTTGGCAGAAACCAAGATTCGATCTTTTAGTTCAAAGTACCTCCTGTTGTCCCGCTGCAGATACACAGACTTCTGGCGCAAATTGCCTGTCAGTATCTCAACCTCTTTCTCTGCTCCATAGTAGTTGAGTAAGCTGTTCATGCTATCCAAGTACATTTCTTTGTGAGTTTTAGCAGTTTCAATGAAGGCCTCGTAACCTTCGACCAGAAGGTCATGATCATAAGCATCCTGGATAGCTCTATCAGTAGAAAGGTCATCTGAGTTCCTACGAATATAAGACTTGATAACACCACGATAAAGCTTCCCTAGTACCCCTTCAGAAATGTACATGGGTTTGTCCCACCTCTCCATAAAATCGGGGAACTCTCTTGGTTTTAAAAACCTGGGCATCTCAGCTGCAGCTCCAGTTTTTGCAAAGTCCACAGCCATAGAATGAAGGGTTGCTAACTGGAGGCATTTTGAATTCAGAGCTTTATCTGGTTCACGATCTGCATGAACCAAATGTGCAGTAGAGATCGCACCTAGAGTATCACTAATCATGTAATCAACAAAAAATCTCTGAATTTCCTGCAAAAATCAGGGAAAGAACCAAAAGAGGTTTTCAGAAAAAAAGATTTCTTGATTCATGGAAGAAATAGCTCAAGCTACCTCTAGAGTGACTTCATGATCCATTATACGAGGTCTTCTCCCAGTGTAGTCCATGGGTGTCACTGCTTGACAAGGAATGAGACTTTCATCCCAGCATATGAAATAAAGATCTCCATCAAGATCACCACCAGAGCATTCATTTGGATGAGGCCTGCACATGACAATTCAGTACTTTTGAGTACTAAAGAACATTTAATTCCCTTTGAGCAGTACGAAGAAAGTTTTAAAGTTCTCGATTCGAGAACGGTCTTTTTTGATCTATTATTATAGTTGTTATTATTATTATTTTTTCCTTTTGAGGGGTTGAGGAGGAAGGGTGTGGAAGTACAATATATATATAATAAGTTTAGAAAGGGAAAATGTGGAAAGCAGATCTCTGCTCCAAGTAGGCAAGGCTAAGCCAACTCTCTCTTCATGCCTCTCACACATGCTAAAGCTTCATGATTAAATAATTTAAGACAAAAAGACATGAACCTCTAGCGAAAGAAGATATTATATTCAGTGCAATTACTAGAACTTTTTAATACCTATTACAAGTACTACACCTCAATCCCAAGGTAGTAGAGGTAGGCTATTAGTACTTATCGAAAAACAATTCATAGAACCTATAGGCACTAACCACTTACTTTCAGTTACGTCCTAGTTTTAAGAATCCAAAACTTTGCAAAGAGACTTCTCCATCAGTCTTCATGAAGACCGAGGAAAAGAACAGTTTATGGTAGACGAGTCAAATTAAGTAAAATAGTTGGGACATAAAAGTTCCACAGAATATCGTGCACTGAATATTTTCTGCTCAAATATCATATATATGTAACAGTTAAACTCTACCTTTCTCCATTCTGAGGAAAAATAATGCAATCCACCCAGGTCTTCTCCTCTAATGTCACCTCATACACAGCCTCAAGTACTCTTACATCTCCAGGATGAAGACAAGGATTTTTTGTGACTACAACCTTACCCCTTACTACTGCAGTTGTTTCATCCACCTTCTGGAAGAAATTTTGCTGACCATTTTGTAGCTCAGCCTTAGTCATGGTTATTCGTACATAAACCTGGCCATACTTCAATATACCTGTTTCATCTAGGCATCCTACTAGAATTCGACCTTTTGGAATGAATATACGACACCTACTTCTTAGGTCTGAAATCTGATTCTCAAAATGTGATTGAAGCATCATCGACAGATAAGGCTCCCGATTGGGTGCATATCCTTGGAGCAACATCCTCATTAAGATTTTTTTTACGTCACCACCACCCATGCTCTCCAAAACATCTAAAGCTGCCTCATTAGTGGTCAACATCTTGCCCAGAAGACAAAGATGATTATCTAGCAGGTCTTCCAAAGCTTTATCCTCAACTCCCAAAGTAGATAAAAGGATAACAATCTCCCGATTCAGATAGCAAGGCATGGCATCACTCCACTTGGTAATATTAAGCATCCTGTTCTTTGATTCAAATTTGAGCATACTGCCACGAAGAGATAGCTTTCGAAAGGAATTGCGGTCAACAGCTATCACACCTTTATAACCACCATATCTTATTTGAAATGCTGATGGGGTATGATTCAATCCACATTTCTGAGCAACTTGTCGGGCAAAAGCTTGGGAAATCTTTCCAATACCATCTGAGAAGCAATAACTAACACCATCAGAGGTCACTTCAATATCTGGGAGAATCTCAACATGCTGCAATTGAACCTCCATTGTTTGAACAGAGGTGCTAAACAATTGACCCATCCTTGCAGCGCATTTCGAGATACTACGAATCTTGTTGAAGCACCCCATCCACTCTCTGATATCTTCTGCCTTGACATATTCATTAGAAGCAAACATCCAAACTGAATTTGAGCGAAGCTGACTGGCCGAGAATGCCAGGAAAAAGAATCTTTTAGTTCCAATAACAATTCCTTCTCGAAGGATAGACAAAATCCGATGATAGATTTTAGTTCTGTAAGGCTTTGCAAAGATACCTTGTTCAACACTCATAGAAACGGCATTAGGAAAAAGTTTACCCCAATCCTCCTCTACAAAAGTTACTCTCAAGAAATCAGAAGCATGTTTTGCAAAGTTCTTCACAATGTAATTGGAGGTTTCAAGCTCTGGACCCAGGCAGTAAATCTTTGATGGTGTTACCAAGACTCTGTGAACACTCATCATGCTATGATTCACTAACCTGCTGTAAGATGATGAAAGCTGGTTCTTATTGTTTTTACCCAAAACATGCAAGCGTGTCTTGATGAATGTCAAAGGCTCGAAACAGATTGACTGCAACTTATGCATTTTCTGAAGGATCATCATTGCAGTGTCCAATTCTAATTTGCTAAGAACTTCGATAAGATCTGGATTAACAGCACCAAGACTAATTTTTTGTGTCTGTACGAGGGAATTAAGCTGGAAAAGGATTTCGTAAGGTAGGTTCAGATCTGATGGGATCCTCACAAGGGGAACAAATTCAGAACCAGAATAAATATCTCCTACTTTATCCAGATCTAGATCTATCACATCCTTGTTGCAACATGGCAAACTAGAAAGCAAATCTGAACTTAACCATCCGTCTTCAGTTTCCCAGCAAAGAGAGGATGAACATCCGATAGACTTTATGTTGGAAAAATCAGTTGTGCGAACCCAAAGGAACTCACAATCTTCCTTGCAGATATGATACCTGTCAGCACTGAACTTGGAAGCAACAGCAGGTCCAGAAACTCTTTGGTATAGCTTTGGTGCATGTTTTAGCTGAAAGCAAAAAAATTCACTGAAATGAAAAAGAACACCTTGGTTTGTCTCTTTTTTCTAATAGATATTTATAAAAGATTGTAAAGTTGACTCTAACCAATCAAGATATATTACATACTGGAAGGACATAAATGGTCCATCTTTTCGAGATAAAAAGAAGAAGAAGAAGGAAGGTATGAATTCCCCAAGAACAGTTTTTGCCTCAGAAATAAAGGTTAAAGGATTGAAAAATTTCAGCAATGTCAACATTTCATTTCAGCATAATGTTACTCCATTTACCTTCAGAGGATTTTCACTTCTCTTCCGAATTTTTGTTTCTCTTTTCAAGGTAATATAATAGGTATATCTTTTAATAAAGTAATCAACCGGGATAGGATGTTATCTATCGTTGGTTTCTATTGCATGTATCACATAAATCAATGTAAAAAACAGTTATCCCTTTGTTCTAATGAGTAGTGGAAGAAATTAAATTCAGACTTCTTTATAAGTCAGAGACTAGTCAATGCATAATAAATGTGTTCTTAGACCAAATAGAGACAGAAGCACCATGACACATGCACAATCCCATCTAATTTAAACTGCCATGAAAATAGCCTTATTAGCCCCAAAGTTTGTTAAGGCTTCTACTGATCCTTCCCTACCCTTTCAATTTTTAAACAGAGGCTTTTACTGATCTTGCATCCTAAGTACTTCAGAATCCTCCTGTTCATTATTCATAACTGCCGCAGACTTTTGGTAGGATCATCTAACAACTCAGAAACCATACAAACTGTGTAAACTGTATAATCGGTAAACAAATTTCATAAAAGATCAGAAGAAAACTGATTCCCTCAATTCAACACAGCAGGAAAGTGCTGAACAGCACTGGTTCCTCTTCCTTTTTTTTTTTGATAAGGAGTACTGAATCCTCCTTCAAAGTTTTACCTCTGACTTTCTATATAATATCCTTTTTTTTTCACTTGCACTATATAATATCCTTGACGTTTTAATGTAACTAAAAGTCCAAAAATGTCCTACCAACTTCTTTCTATAGTGAAAGTGAAACACACTACAACATAATATGCATGTGTTCACAGAACAAGCATAGATTACATCTTCCCCAAAAACTGTGCAGCTCACAATCTGCATGGATTTTGCAGCTTATTTTAACTTATGTATAACTTTTCATTGCATAGACAACCGAGAATGTCCTTCTCCTTCAAATTGGAGATTTACCAAAAAGAAAATGTGCAACTGCAAGTGATGAAGAAAAACTTTATTTTTTTTATGAGGTACAACTTTATAGGCCACTTTGTAAAGGTTATCCTTGCATCCTTACTAAAGCATATAATACGCTTTGGGGTTACTTGATACAAATTACAATTGGGACTGGAAGCAGGAGGTTTTGACTAATGTTCAGCTAGCAGAAGAGGATTTAGGGGTTCAATAAGTAAACTCAGTTGGTTATAAGTCGAGGAAGTCAACACATATCTCCGAAATAGTTTTACATTAGAAGTTCTATTAAGCATTAATCTAATTGATCCTCTTTCCATTGAGACTCCATCCCTGTGAATTAATGACTGTGTGAGTTCAGCTGAGCATGCTTTCGAAATTGTGCTACTTGCCTATTTATTCTTACTTATATCATTGAAAATCCATTTGCAGTGCTATAAACAGCTGTTACCCTTAGTTTCTACAGCTGAGCGTTTACTCTTACCATTTATATTTTCTTCTTCAACCCTTGAAATTATATCACTATTATATGAAGTCTAAACGCTTACACACACACAACTCACAACATATTCCAAGCCCTAAATGTAAAAATAACTAAAAATTTAAAGATGGGTAGCAGAAAAATCAAACCTTCAAAAGAAGTGCAGATTTTTGGTTTTCCAAAGAGCACACAGTAGCCTCGGCGACGTCGCCAAACTGTACTTCCAGCCTATAACACTCCTCTGCATGACTAACCCAGAACTCAAGACACTTCCTTTCCGGCATGATCAATGTTTTCACATCTTCCCAAGTCTCCAAAACCTGCATAACATCATTCTTGACCAGTAACCCAGTATACAAGATTCCGGCCTGGAATCTGCACTTAGGTTCAACGGGCCTTGCAATGATATCATCGAAAGACGAAACCAGTGAGAGTTGGTGCCCTTTAAAGAGTAGGTTCCCTTGCTCCGACAGTGATAAACAGTGTAATTTGTCTTGCAATGTTTCGAATTGAACTCTACCATGGCCTCTCGATTTCCAATTCTTATGCTCAGAGAAAATATCACAGGCAAAGACTGATCCTTTGCCGATTAAAGAGTCGAAGAAGTCGAAAAGATCTTTAGCTATAGCAGATTGGGGTATATTTGAGACCCTCACAGTTGCTGTAGCTCTCTTCTCAACACCCATGACTTGTTCGAATGATGAATTGGAAAGCTTAATGCGATTTTTACTGCTCTTTTCTTGCTAGTGCGTCGCCCAATATTTTTTTCTCCGCCCGATGTCTATATCGGTGTAGGAGCCGGAGACTTGAACCTAGGCTGCTTATCGGACGGATTAGCTGGATAATTTTATTTAACGGGTTGATTTATTAGTTATTGATTTTAAAATATATTAATTTTTTAGCCAATCAATATGATATTGATTTATTTGGTAACGGATTAACAATTACCAGACGATTCCCTATTAGTAAAGCATGTACTTCTTGTAAGGCTTGCTGAGCTTCTTCATGTTATAAACATTGTAAAAGTAGTTCGTTAAACGATCGAGGTGGGGGAGAAGGAAGCTGAACCTCTAATCGACCTGGACACATAAAGAATTTTCGGCGTCGAGAGAGATTTGAGATTCCGTAAGTAACTCAGTGAGTGCTTTCTAAGAAGGGCTTGGAAGAAGAAAATGAAATAGGAACAACCGCGCTGGTCGTAATAGATCGACTTTCAATCTAGTTCTTGCTCCAGCATGAAAGTTCCATTTCAGGGAAGGACGACGTACTATGATACTTTCCGTTTTGTCGAGCCCTGCTTTGGTCTCTGGTTTGATGGTTGTACATGCTAAAAATCCGGTACATTCCGTTTTGTTTCTCATCCCAATCTTTCTTCATGATCTGGCATATACAGAATGAAAACTTCATTCTCGATTCTACGAGAATTTTTATGAAAGCCTTTCATTTGCTTCTCTTTGATGGAAGTTTGATTTCCCAGAATGTATCCTAATTTTTTGCCTAATTCTTCTTCTGATGATCGATTCAACCTCTGATCAAAAAGATATACCTTGGTTATATTTCATCTCTTCAACAAGTTTAGTAATGAGCATAACGGCCCTATTGTTCCGATGGAGAGAAGAACCTATGATTAGCATTTCCGAAAATTTCCAAACGAACAATTTCAACGAAATCTTTCAATTTAAACAAGTGGGCTATTTCTTTGCAAAACTGTGCTCAATTTCATATGTGGCAATTCCGCCAAGATCTCTTCGTTAGTTGGGGGGAGAATCCGCCCGAATTGGATTTTTTGAGGAACGTATCGAGAGAGAATTGGATTTGGTTAGACAATGTGTGGTTGGTAAACAAGGATCGGTTTTTTAGCAAGGTACAGAATGTATCGTCAAATATTCAATATGATTTCCTAAACTTCGTCAAGCCTATCCGCTCATTTGTTCCAAATCAGAGTTTCTAGTTTCAAGATCGCGCTTTTAGTACGCGTGTGGTGAGATGTTCCAAGCCCGGTATCTACTGATTTTGCCATTCCTATGATTCAAAGGATTCACCAGCTATAGGGCAGTTAGCGCAGACATCAAGTAAGGGCTCGTATGCTACTCTATTTACTTGTATGACTTAGATGTCTCGTATTTCTCGAAAAAGTGATTCGATTTATGGGATTTGGTATGAGATCGATGATCTCGATGAGATTGATATTCCAATCTTTCTTCTTAGAACGTATTGATTTGACCCCATAAGCGGGACCAAGCATGTTGCCGCCAGAAGCAGAACCCCGTATTTCTTCTAGAGAATCTCTTAATTGTTCCAGAGCAACTAGAAAGTATACAATTTTGGAACCCTGATGAGTTTAAGTGGTGTATGAGATTAGCAATCAAGCTTGAGACTTGAGTAATTGAGTAGCTCATTTCCAAAACAGAGAGCAAGATTGAACAAGAAGGGTGTAAGAATAATATTACTATCGTTTGATTGGGAACTAGTTATCCAATGATTAATTATCCTGGGATAACTTACCCCACCTTGTATATGGGATAACTTATCCCATCACTATGATATAAATGGTGGGATAAGTTATCCCAAACAAGACACCAAAATTTTATCCCAAGACTATATATTCTTATCTATCACACCAAACGACCCCTTAGAGTTAATAGTTATAATAGTAATATAATAATTAATACAATAGAAAATTATATATGTTTTGAGTTTTCAATTTAGGGCTAACAGTATATAATTATATATTATGGTAAAATATTAAATGAGACTTTAGGGTTAGTATTATATATTTTTTATTAGTTTATATATCTAGACTAGAGTAAGAGTGTAAGTATGGTAATATTTAAAGGCTAAATGGTTTACCCAATAAGAAAATTGAGTAATCTGTCCTCGCATTGATAAGCCATTAATTATAAAATTTTAATCATTCACCATCTGTTTATCTGATAACACAATACTAATAAGCCAATAAGCTAATTTTATTGTTGGCTTATCGGCTACAGCTTGATTTTGCCACTCAGGGAAGCAGAGCTTTGACTCAAAGTGTCGCTATCATGCTTTTATTGAATTGTGCTTCTCATTAAAGCACTTAAGGGGGCATTTCCGCACCAAGATATAGAATGTTAAAAGCACGCATAGACGCACTAATGCTAAGGGCTGGTGCGCGTAGCTCTTTTTACTGTGGAATTCTGCGAATGGAAGCGCGGATTAGCGGGTGTCCGCTAGGCGGCTAGGAACAGAGGCGTATCAAGGATTTTGAGATGATGGGTGCACTATTATAAAAAGATTGACCTATGATATAAATTTGATCGGTTCGACATTTAGGTTTTTATTTTTAAAAACGTTAAAATTTTAAAATTATAGGTCTACAATTAATTAATTCTAATATATATATATATATATTGAATTAATTAAAATGTCAAAAGTGCTACCAATTACCACTTAGAGAAGTGTTATCTAATTTTAGAAAGAAAAATAAAACAAGATAAATATAAAATTCAAATTTCTAACCTCGCAGAGAGAGGTGCACCCAGTCGTAATCACATTATGTGATACTCGGAGTGTGGGTTCACACATCTATATTTCAATATTATTTTTAAAATATAACACTACTATATATGATCTCGGGAGGGGACCATGGGTTCACGTGAACCCGGTGACCTCCCCTTAGATACGCCTCTAGCTAGGAAGGCCCGCCAGACCAGCAGCGCGCTGGGGAGTCTTCATCTTGGCATCCATCGTTGCCCGCCTAAAAGAGCAACTCGCTCTGAACTAGATCAATTTGGTGTTCAGTCGAGCTCGGCAGGGAGAAAAAAAAGAGAAGGAGAAGAGGAAGTACGACGAAAAGGGTATGAAATATGAAAGGAGACAAGACTCACCTCCCCCTAAACATCAGTTAATCAGTCATATCCTGTGGCGTTTCTTCCTCCCACGCCTGTCGCCGCCCGGCCCGCGTTAGAGGGGAAGATTAGCAAAGCGGGAAAAGAAAGAGGGAAGGGGAGTAGCATCGTATTCTCTTCGCGAGAACTTCCGGATCGTAGTACGCTTTCTTTTCTAAAAATCCTTCTCTTAACGCACCTATTTGAACCCTCTACCAAGGTTATTCTATATTTGTAGAGACTCGAATTTGATACCTCCAATTAAATATGAAAGAGTTTGAAACAAATTCGATAAATAAAAGTTGTTATGAATTTTGAAACATTTTTGTCAACTTTAGCTTTAAATATTTCTAAATTCAACTTAATATCATTCAATATTTTTACTCCATTCGTTCACTTTTACTTGTCACATCCATTAAAAAATAATTATTGATATAGGTATTTTACCAAACTATCCCCTATTAAATGATGTTTTGAAAAATAAGTATTGAATGTTGCGGGTATAACATGAAAAAAATAATATATTTTTTTTGATATGTCAAAAGTGACAAGTAAAAATAAAAATTTATTTTAGAAATAAGTGACAAGTAAAAATAAACAGAGGAAGTATTTATTTTTTAAAAAGTAACTTTTTAATTCACAACTCAAAATTCAAAATTATATACATGGGGCGTGTTTTTGAAATATAGAAGACAAATAATGTTGCTAATGAATGAAATGATACGCTTTTTAACTTTTAAGATAACAAAATTATTAATGAAAAAAACAACTTTCCATGTTCATAAGGTGATATAAGTAACAAAAACATAAATAATATTTTGTGTATTTAGTTTTTTTGTCTTACTTCTTTTACTTTGTTTTTTTTTATTAAATACCTTTATATTGGAAAAATTATCTATATACATATTTTTATTTTTCATAATATTATTTCTTATTCCAAAATATTTTCAAAATCCCTTATTTATTGGTTATTAATTTTAAATATATTAATCTTTTAGCCAATCAATATAATATTAAATTATTTCGTAACGGATTAACAATTATCGTACGATTATCAAGTGGTGTGTGAGATTTGCAATCGACTTGAGTAATTGAGTAGCCCAATTCCAAAACAGAGAGCAAAATTGAACAAGAAGGGTCTAAGAAAAATAATACTATTGGAGTTAATAGTTATAATAGTAATATAATAATAAATACAATAAAAAAATTAAATGTGTTTTGAGTTTTTAATTTAAGGCTAGCGGTATATAATTATGTATTATGGTAAAATATTAAATGAGTCTTTAGCCATTTAGGTTAGAGTCTGTTTGGCATTGCTGCTAAAAATTATTTATTTTTAGAAGCGCTCTTTCAAAATATCTTTTCAGAAAAATATTTTTTTAAAAAAACAATTTGTGTTTGACAAATTCATTTAAAAAGTGTTTTTGATAAGTAATTTGTGTTTGATAAATTTTCTTTCAAAAATGCTTTTGAGAGTCAAATTACGAAAAAGGGCAAATATCAATGTGCTTTTAATATTAAGATAATTTTATAGAGATAAACTATTTTAAACATCTAATACATAAAATTTAATTACATTTTTTATTTAATTATTTAAAATGTACATATTCAAATTTTCAATCAATATTGTACATAGATAAATATTGTTGAAAAATATTGAAAAGAGAAATCTTTTTGTTATTTGTTACCTATTTTTTT
>JAJONR010005145.1:0-32710 GCA_029582245.1 Solanum etuberosum
AAAAAAGATCAGTTTATTTTCAAATTATTGATTGAAGATGTCATGCATGTACTAAAAAACAAAGAGGAAATATTTTAATTTTAATATCTTTTAACTAAAAAATAGAAAAAAAGATCAGTTTATTTTCAAATTATTGATTGAAGATGTCATGCATGTACTAAAAAACAAAGAGGAAATATTTTAATTTTAATATCTTTTAACTAAAAAATAGAAAAAAAGATCAGTTTATTTTCAAATTATTGATTGAAGATGTCATGCATGTACTAAAAAACAAAGAGGAAATATTTTAATTTTAATATCTTTTAACTAAAAAATAGAAAAAAAGATCAGTTTATTTTCAAATTATTGATTGAAGATGTCATGCATGTACTAAAAAACAAAGAGGAAATATTTTAATTTTAATATCTTTTAACTAAAAAATAGAAAAAAAGATCAGTTTATTTTCAAATTATTGATTGAAGATGTCATGCATGTACTAAAAAACAAAGAGGAAATATTTTAATTTTAATATCTTTTAACTAAAAAATAGAAAAAAGATCTGTTTATTTTTTTTTAAAAAAATATTATAGCTTTTTAAAATTTCTGGCCAATTTTTTTGGCCATTTAGCATTATCCTTTAATTTATATTGTTCAGAGTTTTCAAAAATATTAAATGGTGCGTGTCGAATTTTTCAAATGTATATTTTGAAAAATCCGATATGAATGCGGCAATATTTCCAAGCGGCTTAGGTTTTAATGAGTTATTAATTTTTATTAGCTAGAAAAAAATATCACAAGAATAAAATATAAGACACGTATGCGAGTTTTAAGTACAACACTCTTATCTCAATAATAGAAGTTCTTATCATCTGTACCACAATTTTTTCCGTGTACCTTTTTTTTTTTCAAGTTAGAAGGAAGACATTTTCATATGGGAAAAATGTCTAAATATACCGAAAGTCGCCGACCTAGATCAAGAATTTTATGGGTTCTAGATTCTAAAACATGACGACTTACTAGGTTCTGGAGATATAATTTATACATATTGAATAAATTTTAACACAAATTTTACATGGTCTGAATTAAAAGCTACATATTGGACTATTGTCCACCGGTACCATAGTATTTTTCTATTATCTATCGACTTGATTTATTTATTAGGAAATATAAATCTAAGTATGGATAGTCTATCTAATGTATGTTATGTTTTAAGATGGATATAACAGGAAGCCCACCAGGGCTATTGGCAGCACATCCGGTGGCGCCGCTAGTGTCGCTGCACCACTTAGGCACTCTACGTCCCCTATTTCCGTCAACGAACCGCCTCGACTCGGTGAAAAAGCTCGTAAAGGCTTACGAAAAGGACCCGAGTCGAGCGGCACAACAAACATTGTGCTATGATTTAAATAGAAATTGGTCATTATCAGTGTCATGGGGCTATTCAGTGCAATTGTATCCATGGCTAATCAATGCAAAAGAATTAGGGCTACCAATGCAAACGTTCAAGACATGGTTAGGTTCTAAGGAGCCATTCACATTTGATACTCGGCCCAATTATGTAGATCCATGTAAGAGGCCCATTGAGTTCTATTTGGATCAAGTTATTGGGCTTCAAAATGGTGAAACGTTTACAAGTTATAGCACTTTAAACTTAGCAGCCATCACCACTCTCGATCGACAAACAACATGCGGTTGCCTAAAATTCGAAGCTAATATTATCGTTGGAATTAATTGGCTCAAGGCCGCTGCTCCACCGGCCGAATGTGATGTCGATATTCCATACCTTACCAGCGCCCAATTAGATTGTGCCACGTACATATTTCTTTCTTTTCCTTTCTCATCATCATTTGAACGTTACAGTAAAATATTATCATAGAGGATGATTGATTGTTATAAAAAGTTATATCGCTGAACAATAAAACTTTGTTGATATATAAACTTATTAAACGACACATTATGTCAGGTAGAACTCTAATATGTCAATGTTTCGATTTATTTATTTAAATTTCATATTTTATCTTTAATAACATGAATTTGGTTCGATTTTGTGATACAGGGTTCAGTAATAAGGATGATGAATGATGGATCAAATTTTACAACCGCACAAATTGTGCAATAATAATAAAGAGAACAATAAGTGATGGGATCATCTTTGATCTGTTCTTATTTATGATCTCTTTTGTATTTTGTATCTGTTACGTTGTTGTCTCTTTTCATCGACGTGTTTTTCTCTTTTTAAGTTCAGTATTATGTAATAAAAGAGGCGGTTGTATTACAATTTCGATCTCATTTAAATATAATTTAGTTTTTATTTTATTTTTAAATTTAACTTATATTTACTGATGATCATTACACGTTGCAAACCAAGCAGGTCCCATTTCCTACCATGTACTATGTTCATTGCAAATTAGATGTATCCTTTTTCAAGGTGATCAACTTAATTGTTTTTTGAAGAAAAAAACTTTAATTTGAGCTTCGACTAATTTAATTAATGTTGAGAAGGATGAAACGCTCCTTACAAAAGACGACTCTTTATATATAGGGCTCGTTCCCTGGTAAAGGTAAATCTCCATACTCAGGACGTGCCTCATAGGCCTGATGACCTGTACTCATTGCATTTTCATTAATGTGGTCTCTTTTTTCAGCTTTTCGGTGTCACGAAATAAGAATTCAAGATTTTAAGCATTTTTCATGTGTGTTAGTCCAATGATTTTTTAAAAGTTAGTCGATTGACCTCCAAACTTGGTCAGGTCGAGCCTCACAGGCCTAATGACCAGTACTAGTTGCATTTTCATTAATTGCATTTTTTGAGCTTTTTGGTATACTATGAATTCATGATCATAAGCATTTTTCGTGTGTGTTAGTTCACTGACCAAAAATTACTCGACTGACTATGTTGGCCCCCAAAGATTGCCAAGCCGATCCCCATAGGTCTAGTGATGAGTACTCGATGCATTTTCATTAATGACATATATTATTTCAGTCTTTCGATATTACAAAACAGATATTCAAAATTTCAATTATATACAAATTATTAATTTTAAATTTTAACTCAAAAGATCTAAAATTCAGAATTCGTAAATTTCAAATTTTAAACTTGTCTCCAATCTCCTCAAAACACTATCCAATTTGCAAACATTAATTATTATCGAACTTTAATTTTAAATTTTAAAAAAATCTCACCAATCATACACTAACAAAAATAGTTATTTTCTTGGTAAATTCTTACCTGCTTTGATATAAAGACATAAAGTGACACCTGAAGTTGTCCCGAATTTTTAAAAAGATACCTAAACTATGCGGGCGTCCTATTACCCCACAAAAGTATTAAATATCGTTGTAAAGAGACCATTTTCTCCCTTCATCACTCTCCTATTAGAATACTTGGGTTGGTAAGAAAATGGATTTAAATGGTCTCTTTACAACGATATTTATTACTTTTGTGTGGTAATAGGACACTCGCATAATTAAGGTGTCTTTTTAAAAATTTGAGACAACTTCAGTGGTGATTTTATATATTTTCTCAAATATTTAATATTATAACTTGTTATATGCACATGCCATCCTTTACCACATGGGGTTCAATTTTATATTCCCAAAAAAACCTAACATGGTTCATGAAAGTTCCAATGCACATAAATAAAGATCTAAAATATAAACAAATAAATTAATCAACTCTACCTAACACCAACTAGCTAGTACTCAATTATTTCCTATATAAACCATAAGGTGCCAAAAAGTTTTGTACGCCAATTCACAAATTATCTCATACTTTTTTCTAAAA
This sequence comes from Solanum etuberosum, assembly GCA_029582245.1. Lineage (NCBI taxonomy): Eukaryota > Viridiplantae > Streptophyta > Magnoliopsida > Solanales > Solanaceae > Solanum > Solanum etuberosum. The sequence continues at coordinate 3,764 of JAJONR010005145.1, forward strand.
TTTTCATCCCTTTTTTTCTCATAAAAATTGATTTTTTTTGCATGTTTACTAGTTTTGTGCATGGTGGTACTAGTTGCACCCCATGCACAAGTTATCCTAACATGTACAGATGTTAATAGTTATTTGATTGATTGCAAGTCTTTTCTTATACTTACGAGGTATTTAGGAAGTTGTTGCGATAGTATTAAGAAATTAAACGATGCATCCACCACTATTGACGATCGACAAATCGCATGTGATTGCTTGAGAGAGTATAGTACTATTACTACGGACTTTAATTGGGTCAGAGTCTCTAGTGTCCCCCTCGTATGTCGTGTCCGTCTTCTGTACCTTGTCAAAGCTCAGTTCGATTGCTCCTCGTACGTACTTCACACCTTATCTATATATAGTCAAACTTCTCTGTAATAACGTCATTTGCTTGGATTTTTTCTGCTGTTGTTGATATAGCAAAATGATGTTACATAGAGAAAATATAATATAAGTATATAAACATAACATGAAAAAATTGATTTCAAACTGTGAAATATTGTTATAAAGGATGGTTATAGTTGTTATGAAACGGACAATTTTTGTCGCTAAACAACAAAACGCTATTGCTAAACTACTTTAACAACAACATTATGTCAAGTAGAACTTTAATATGTTAATTGTTCTTACAATTGGAGTATTTTCCACTTAGCATAAAGATGAAAAATGAGGAAATTAAAAATTGCTCTTCGGTTCCATTTTGTATCGTTATTTCCTTATTAGTTCATTTAATTTAACTTTAGACTTCACATTTTATCCGATTTTGTAAAGCAGGGCTCGTAAATATGATGAAGATCAATCAAATTATACAACCACACAAATTTGATAGTTCATCCGTGCATATACTTCATGAAATGGTTCGTGCATGCCAGGAGCAACAAGTTGTTTCAACATGCTAAAAAATTTCTTAGTATCAACTGAAAAGACACCACAAAATCGAGAAAAAAAAACATATACTACTTGCAAATCAAATTTTCTATCATTAATGCACAATGCAACGACTAGACATTGTATAAGATTGGAAAGATCGATAGTAAAATCTAAATAGTTGTAGGAGCTAGGGGGCGTAATATACTATGTATAGATACGCGGAACACATGAAAATATCTTAGTGCTCAAGCATCCAATAAAAAAAGAATAGGATATATTACTGCTACTCATGAATCATACTTGAATTTTACAATATAAACAGAATAAAATGTTAAAACATAAGATATGAGAGAAAATCACTTTACAAAAACATGGACACTATGTAACATAGATATAATAAGAAGCTAAACCTTCTATACAGCACTAATATACACAAAAAGAATGGAATCCTTACAGAAATAAACACAGTATTATTTGGAACTGTACAATGTGGATCAATATCAGAGCTCTTGAAAGTATCGTGTTTTCGTGTAGGTTAATACTAATCGTGGATCATGATCTCCTAGCAGATTATGGTTCATGGCCTCTATGCGATGAATCAGCTCGATCAAGTCGAATGTCTTTCCATGAGCTTGCGTTTGATGATTTGAGCAACAAGCCTAGAGCTGAAGAACAAGTTGCTCTAACAATTGCATCCGTTGAACGACTCATTTTGCCAACAAGCATCCCGAAAACCTGAAAGAGAGCAGATCACAAGAAGATTTAGAACACAAAAAGATCATTTTTACTAAAATCAGACAGGTGAAAGGGAGACTCGGAGCAACGGTAAAGTTGTTTCCGTGTGACCTATAGGTCAAGGGTTTGAGCCATGGAAACATCCACTAATGGTTGCATTAGGATGTTAGGCTATCCACATCACACCCCTTGGGGTGCAGCCCTTCTCCGGACCCTGCTAACATGGGATGCTTTATGCACCGGGCTGCCCCTTTAACTTTAATCAGACAGGCAAAGGGTGTTCAGGAAATACCTGATTGTAGTAATGGGATGATATGTGTTTATCATCGGAGAGAGAAAGCACGCTGCTGCATAAATAAACCGCATTTGCCTGGACAACTGGCCAAGGAGCATCAAATGCCTGTACACCAGAAAGTTTTACCAAGTTGTTTTCAGAGTGTAGAAGAAGCTATATGGAGCACTTCATCTCACAGATTTTTCATTTATAAGAGGCTACAAAATGTGTTTTGTCTAGCAGTTTTCAGCTATACCATAAATAGTTAATTGGGAACTAAAAGCAAAGAACGCTACACCATCATTCCTTTACTTTGAAGGCATGAACGCGTAGATCAAGGAAGAAGGGTGGGATAGCGCTCATTGATTGAGCATCTTACGGCCAGTCAAGCAAGCTAGAAATCTCAATACAGCGTGTTCCCCTGTCAAACATTGATTTGTTTGTGAATGTGGACAAGCCTGTGGTGAAAGTATGCCTACTACTACTATCTGAAGATTCGGAAATTCAAGCACTTCATCTCACAGTGCGACAACAGAACCAGTACATCAAAAAAGAATAAACAACAAAAAGCATATATCCGTCGCTACTCTTATGTCAATTCCATGAGCTTTCTTACACCAGTGTATCCATACAACTTTTTTCAACAAATATATCAACTTGAATCCTATTACCAGCAATAACTAACCATACTAGAATCAAAATAAAACTGTGGCATCTACATATACATCTCGAGGTTCATCTTCATTCATCTCTGAGGTAGGAGCAACTTGAAAATTTTACAATAACATACCCAATATAACCCCACAAGTAGGAGCTGGGGAGGATAGGATGTACGCATACCTAACCCTACCTTAGTGAGGTTAAGAGGCTGTTTCTGATAGACCATCGGCTCAAAAGAAAAGTTTCTGAAGCATAATTGCAAGAATAATATGACAATAAAATAGCAAGATACAAAGCAAATGAGACAACAAGTAGTAATACACAGAAGTATATGAGACTTCACGCCTACTAAATATCACCCTACCTCCCGCACATAAAGTGCCACAACACTTGGCTACTTACTAACCTTCTACCCTTTTTCTCGATCTCCAAACCTTCATATCTAAGGTCATGTCCTCAGTAAGATGGAGTTGTGTCATGTCCTGCCTATTACCTCTCCCCCAGGCCTACCTCTCCTAACTCCAGTTACATTTAACCTCTCTCAGCTCCTTTCCTGGCGCATCCGCGCACCTCCTCTTCACATGCCAGAACCATCTCAGCAACTTGAAAATTTTATAACATCAAAATTTGATAGCTATTTTAGTATGAATATGATTTTACGAAACCCACCAGCTTCTTAGGGAAACTGCGTTTACTTTTGAATGGTAGGAAATTCACAACTTTTTTTCTTGTACCAATTTCATCATAGCACTGAACTTAATGGCATTTCAACACAGACATGCATACCTTCAAAAGTTCTCCAAATGCAAGATTAGAAAAAGAATACGGACCTGTATTATTGATGCCATGTACCTATCTACTCGGGCAGCAAGATTTTGAGTTAGTTGCCTTGCAAGTTCTCGAAGAAAGTCTTCATAGTCGCCTCTAAAAATTGAAGGCAACTTAATATCATTTCTCATGAATAACCATTAAGGACTATTCAAATCAATGGGTACATACCGATGGTCCGAACTAAACCAATGAGTGTTGAAAACAGCAGTTATTCCATCAATTTCCATCAAGGGAGCAATGGATTTCAAAGTGTTCTGGCGTGTTGAAAAGTTAACTCATTATGCATCCTGAACAACATAAGGAATAAAATCTGGCAGATTAAACTTACTCGGCAAGCTTGTCTCACACTAAGATCATCCTCATGAAGATGTAAAACCATCCGTGGGAAAGCAGCATGAGCCTGACGAGTAGAAAAAGTGAAGATCATTTCTTGATAAAGTTCAATACAAGACAGAAACAGATTAGATATTGATTAACCAAATCGAAAAACGAGAATTAAAGAACTTTGCTCCGCGTACAACAGAAATGGAGACTAAAATAAATCATATCTCATTCAAAATTCATATGTGACCATGAAGATGTGGGATAGAAAGGGTATATCTACTACTCTGTTTTACCCAAGCAAGTAAAGTCTGATGATAAGTAGAAGAAAAGTATGAGCTCCTTCAAATATACAGAGAGCAGATCAAGAAATGGGGACCGTAAAACAAAATATTCACTGCCAACAGAGGCCTCACGGGAAATTAAGTAATTAACAGACTTATTAACAGCAAAGTTTAGTCTAGATTATGCTCCTCTTTTAGAGATCCCAACCGAAGGCATTAAATTGAAGGTTTTAAAATTAAAAAAGATGCACCATAAAATATAAACAAACACATCTTGGAATTTCATGATTCAGTAAATATACATGAGGGGCAGCTATTAGTGAAAAGTGACCTACATTGTCAATCAAATAAATGTTGATCCTTTAATGAAAGAAGAAACAGTTGAATATGAAACGTCCTTTACATACGCTCATTCAAAATGATAAAGCCAACACAACCAAAACATCCTCGTTTGAGACCATTCTTGACTTGTGATGTTGGATATGACACCTTATGATGCAATTAAAATTGATAAAATTTAAAAGAACATCTAAAACTATGTGCTAATGAGAAAAAGATACCAAATCGAATTTAGGTGGTGACAAATGGTTTAATGAGAGATAAGATACCTGCTCAAGAAAAGAGTCTCGTTGAGGCCCAGTTCCGTAAGTGCTCAGTGCTCCAAATGCAGCATAAGCATTGGCTCGTATCTTCTCATTCATGCACTCCTTTTATGAGGCAAGAAAATAATGTTATACGCTATGGCCATCTCAACATGGACTTGCTAATATTTCTATAATACACAGATTAGAAGATAATGATGTAACATGTGCTTCTTTCCCAAGAGATAAATCGCACATCGATATGAACTAATTTTCAGAGACAAAATATAAAACCTACAATTGTGGAAACCTATGTTGTTTGAACGCTTCAAAAATGTTGATGCACCTGTGTCGTATCCTCCAAATGTACTACTTTTGGAGGATCCGACATACACTCGTCCGCATTTTTGAAGAGTTAGAGCAACATAGGTGGCAACATTACCACAGTACAATATATGGGTGTCACTCATATATTTAACTTGCACATACACTTAAGGGGTATAATATAAAATTAAAGAAGAACTTGTATCAAGAGACATGTCTTGAAGGTTGACAAATAATGCAAAATATTATGTCAAGGCAAAAGACATCACCCTAGGATGTCCAAACAGAGTTGTGTTACTGTCCTGATACAAAAGTCTTTTTAACACAATGCCAACCTGTTATCAGCTCTAAATAAATAATTTAGAATGTGATACAATCGGACTAGTAGAGTAATTCAACCAATTTGAGGTTATTACCAGAAAATCTAAAGTTGAAGAAAGTTAAGTTTGGATAGTGAATCAACTTACTTGGAGATTCCGAAGCCGTATAGAAAGGTTCAGGAGAACAGGTTCAACCGCATCCCTGGATGAGGACTCGAGAACCTACATAGTAGGATGTCAGCAGAAAACATTCATGTGAAGGTAGAATATAAGATACTAACAAAGACCGAGCAAGTTTTACCATCAGCAAACATGATACTGCGGTTAACTGAACCGACTCATCTGAGTCATCAAGCAAAGCTAATATCACCCCAAGGATTTGAGTAGTATACTGGAGAACATGGATAGATGGCATCTGCAAGACCAGCAGGCAGAATGAACCTCAACCCAAGAGAAGTGAAAATATACGGTACTTGAGCAATGACTACGGCGGCGTTCAAAACTTTACTAATTTCTCATTCTTTCAGAGTAGAAATTAATATGCACCTAGCCACAAAAGAAGGATTTTTTTTATAACTAAAGCAGTAATTACGAAATGACGCCATGATATTATTTGACCAAGGAAATCAAACTGAACCAGAGGGACTCCTAATGATAAAATCAGGAAAAAAAAACTAGAAAATTCCTCGCGTAAACATTCCTCCTCCTTAGAAGAAAAGAAAAAGAAAAAGAATACTCTATGACCAGGAATACCTGGACAAGCCCTCTTAGACAGAGGCGCCTAACAGTAGGAGAATCATCCGATACATGCCGACAAAGAGCTTGCACCATCTGTTCTAATAGGGGACCAAAGCCATCACTGCAAAAATTTGCATCCACAATCTTAGGAAGCTTCAGACATGAATAGGATTTGAGACCATCAACAAAAAAATCACTATGACTGAACAAAATATCAGTTAAAACACTTTTGAAGGGTGTAAGCTTACAAGTTACAAAGATTTCTATTTAGTTGTTTTTTCCCCAGCACCTGCTAGGTGCCTTCATCATAGTTCATTGTGATTCATTAACTCGGTAGGGAAATGGGATGTACCCAAGTTGCCTCAAACCCAACTAGTAAGCTCAGATGTGCCCGGCACGTTTCATAACTTCGTTAAATTTCAAATGCACCTTCAACATCACCAAATAATACAGAGAGAAGGTCAGAAGTTTCAAATACCTGTGACGCAAGAACTCTGACAAAGCTGCAGCAGCTGATTCCCGTTGAAATCTTAAAGATCGATTCAGCGCATTGCTCAGTATCAAACAAATGGATGGAACCTGAGAAAATATTCCTATTGAAATTTGCTAACTCACACACAAAATTAATCAAGGAACTAAATATCTACATGTACACTTAGCAGAAAAAGAATTCTTCCAATCTTCTTGAGCTTTTGGGTGAAAAAGGAATGGGACAGAAGAATAAAAATACGAAAGAGAGGGTAGATAAATATTGAAATATGGGTGTTCTATCAATTTAGTAAGGTCTCTTTCTGTAAGTATCATTTCAGCAAGTTCTGTTAGTTTGGAATAAAGTTGGTCGTTCGACTCAAGTCCATAATCTTGACAAAGGTACGTGCAGATAGAGACAAGAAGATAAAAATATCAAATAATGAAAGAATGAAGCAAGAGGCGTGTTTGTACAGAATCATCCAACCTCTTTTGGTCTTTTTATGGAAATACAGCCAGCCAGATCTCTTATAAGGTTGATCCACTTCTCATTTTCATTTTGCTCTCCATCTCGTGCAAGAATCTGATCATAGAAGAAAATTATTATCATCAAAACCATATTTAAAAAGGTAAATTATTTAAGAAGATTTCCAGGAAGCTAGTCTGAAAAATCCTCACCTTTCCCATTTCCAGATCACCAACACATTCACAGAATGCTTGAAATGCAGCCAGTAGTGCACTAGAGATGGTAGAAAATAGGTGAGGTAACTGTAAATCGCTATATCAAATAACATTCTTTTGAAAATCTTTTGATAACCAAGTACGAAAAGTGGGTTCATTGGCACATTACCGCAGTGGTTCTAGTTCACCAGTACTAGCTAAGCCATGACAGCTTCCCAGTTGAAGCGTTAGTGTTGCAAGAACAGAAGCATAACTTTGTTCAACTGCTTTTTTACCAATTTTACCACCACCCCTGATGAATTGGGAAAAATGATAGCGTGACAAATTCAACAAGAAAGAAAAGGGAAAAAACTATACAATTGGAAACAATACCTGAAAAAAGCAGTAAGAGCAACAATAGCTGCTCTTGCAATATTATCTTCTAAAATAGTATCAACTGCATGGCTAGAACTTTCATCATGACCCAAATCCTCTCCAAGAGTAGGAATCTGATTGATGACAGACATAACATGATCCAGAAACATGTATGAAAGTACTGAATGCTGTGAGAACACCTATTCAAGACGAGTAGAAATTTGGCAATTAATGGCCAATCAACCCAGATAAATGAAACTAGAACATCCAGATAAGTTGGTTATATAGCATATAATAAAGTTGATCTCTTTAAGGAGCATATAATAAAGTTTCTTGTAAAACATGATGTTAAGGAGCATATAATAAAGTTTCTTGTAAAGCATGATGCTAAAATTTAGGTTTTAGGGTATCTGGGCATAACCAAAATTTAGGTTTTAGGCTGTCATTAGTGTCACCAACAAAAGTTTGACACCACACAATTGAGGAACTCAGATTTCCCCAATGATATATAAGCTAGGAAGAAAAGAATTTTGAAGCAACATAAGCCAGGAAGAGTACATCTTAAAACACTGTACAAAAATACATTTCTGAAAAGGTGAGTTCCAAAATGTGGAGTTCCCTCCAAAAGTATTTCACCTCAGTTAACACTTCAAATGTTCTATCAATCTTAGCCTTTTAGGTACCAACATTTATAACCAGATAAAAGAGAGAAGGGCCATATAAGTACATATGGATTAATTTTGACCCTTGTTCACAACCTTTAGCGGTCGGAATTCCTGAGGACTAGCTACGTAAATTATACTCTTCCCATAAAAATCTAACCATATAACTACCATTAGAAATGGTGATGAACATACATTTGGCTAAAGTAACTTAAAATCTTTTAATAATTGTCCAACAGCATAAGCTTTTCTAAATGAAATATAACATAAGATGTTATATTTATTTATCTCACATTCGCAGTTCAATAAAGTGCTTCTGTGTAATGTCTCACCAGATTAAACATGACATTCTGAATCTAAATGTCTCTTTCTTTTGGATGTTCTTTGAATAAAGAATAAGTAAAATTTTGGAGGCTCACTGAGTGAACTAACTTCATCAAGCCATGTAAAGATCTTTAGAACTTTTTAAAATCTCTGAAAATCGGATTATTTCCCAGCTCTTACACTGAATTTTCAAAAACTGATCACCTATTTGCCAATGACAAGAAGTAGTTCAAGGACTATCTGAATGTCAATTCTACCAACTCCTGTGTGAATCGTTACAACCAATCAACAAGTGCCTCAATCCTAGACTAGTTACGGGGATATGCTAAAGGATGGAAATTGATCCTCCATTTATACATGAGAACCAACTTAAAAACCAGCCTCAGTACCTGATTCAACGAATTGCAGTTTTCTTAATCATCAATATGCGGTTATCTTGTAACTAGTCTTTCATAATCAGTTTTAAACTACTTCTATTTGTTTAGTATTTCCTCCTTTTGTTCATGCCCTTCACTTATAATTCCTCCAATTTGCTATTAATTCCATTCTTGATTGTTGATGCTTCAACTATTTTCCATCTTGCATTGCTGGTTAATTATTCAACACACCAAGGCAGATCTGAAATACGATAAAAATGCCAGCAGACAACAGATTAAGATACTCACATGGAAGGCATCCTGTATTGGCCACCCACCCCGTAGTCTAGATATATCTTTTCTGGCTATGTCCCTTCTTGCAGCAACTAAAACTTCATTAAACACAATTCTTGAACTTGTGTTCTCCGCAAAGGAACATATCTTCTTGCAGTTAAAGAAAAGATCAATGACAACCAACACACTATAACACTACTAAAGGCAATCAAGGAGTTCTCCACATAGCGCGGTGATTGATAAGAGAACAGGAAAACATTGTTAATCTAGCCATAAATGTGTGAAAAAATAAATATATTCTGCTTCACTGAAAGAAATTGCAGCAAAGATACAGCACCAAGAGCTTCCTGACGTAAATACTTCTCGCTCACATGAATTACGGCTGAGAGCAATGATTGTGTTGTTCTGTTGGCATAAAAATGTAAAATAAAGTTGAACAGAAATCTTATCAATCCATGGAAGAAAAGCTGAATAACCACTTTCTTATCAACGTTAGTTTGAGATTGTTTCGGCAGAGAATACCTTGCAATATCTGTCTCATTCAGCTCATTACCTCTCTTCATAACAAACTCGTTAACTGCTTGGATAGCACCTTCAGCAGATTGCTTGATCTTGTCACATATAGCACCTGAGCAACCATGCAGAGCTGCAGCAAGCTGTACATATTGGAATAACATGAGGATGTGGAGAACGCGTAACTGGCCAGCATTTTATAACAAGCTAAACAATACCTCATCCTTTGTCAGCAAGATGCAAACAGATGAAACAACCCTGTTAAACACCTCTGACGGATCAATTGAAGCATCCTGAAAATATTAACTCATGTTCAGAAGCAAAAAGGTTTAGACACTGAAGATGCAAAGAGAAGTAGATATACTAAGGCATTACAGCTCGTCCTCGTTAAATACTAAGGTATCACAATGATCTTTCCTTTTACTATTCTTTCTATTTTTGAGAATGTCCTTTTACTATTCTTTCAGCAAGCAAAGATTTCCAAAGAAAGGAAAGGGGAAAAAGGAAGCATTCAGGAAAACTCACACTTCGTAGGATAGATATAACATCTTCAAGGGAAGACAAAGCACTATAGGATAACTCAATGTCATTGCTGAAACTAGCGTTTACAGGCCTTGGAAGCGATAGAGATATACTGAAATATAGATGAAGGATCTGCCAGGAGAAAACCATCAAAATCTATTAGATGCAAAGAAATGAAGAAAAGAAGGGGAGAAATTCTGCATGCATATCACATAAGCCAGCTTAAATTCGTCAGAATGTATTGAAGCTTGCCTGAACAGAAACTTTTCGAACTTCAGAATTTGTATCTACGCATCGCGGAAGATACATCATTGTACGATCTCCCAAGCGCAAAGCATCACGGCTTGGTAACGCAAATGCAGCTGGTATCAAGGAAAAAGTATCAGGTAAGTACAAAAACCTAGTATAAAATCTATGCAAAAGAAAAGGCACTTACAAGGCAAATTAGATAAGGTGTGATGCAGAGCACGGTCAGTTTTCTCTCTGTGAGTGCAAGTTCCTCGACAGCCTAGTGCACAGTATCCAATGATGCAGATCATCCGAAACTTGAAAAGTAGCTCATGAGCTGCAAGACACCCTCTTTTCCTCTGGTAGTCCAATGAAGAGGAAACATACTGATCGACCTTTCTCAATATTTGCAATAATTGCTCTGCTCGACTTCTTCCATCCTCTCCACTAATTATGACAAAGCAGCAGAAACACCACTTAAGAAAAGAAAGAAATCATAATACATGGCCTATGGTTTACTAGACTGCAATTAATGCATACATTTATTATGATTAAGTACATTGTGCGAGTCAAATGGAATTAGGCTTATAAGGTACTGTTGCCAAGTATACTATCGAGCATGTGTGTGTGTGCGCCCACATGCATGTTTTTGTCTTCGGCAGAGAAACAAAACAGATATACGTACAATGTGCATGGTTCACTTTTTTATGCTTTGATATTATTTCTCGTCTTCGGCAGAGACAACAAAACAGATTTACGTACAATGTGCATGGTTCACTTTTTTGTGCTTTAGGAATAACCCCATAACTTTTTTATTTGTTAATGCACTGGCTAAATTAGACTTCAAAGTCATTTTTATAACTTTCGTAATATTTTGTAAGAAGCGTAATTTCTGGGGGTAATTGCACTAAAGCTAGTTTTGTTAATTGAATATGCAACATAAATGAGTCTGATTGGCTTGAATTACAGTAGAGAGATTGCCCTCAAAAGTAATACAGTTGCTGCTACACATTAAGAATATATCTTAAGTCAAAATATATTAGTAGAGGCGAGTTAACCAGAGAGTGAAATACCTTGTAATAAGTATTGTACATAAAAGAGTAATCAGGTTGCCAATAAGGGGGTCAATAACATCAGCAGGCTCATTCGGCAAACCAAAAAATCCAATAGTGGCCTGCCAAGTGAAGAAAAGGTGTTAAGAGGACAGACAAATCAAGACCACCTCACTGATTAAGAAGGTCAACACTATCACCTTCATAACAAGGTTTCTTGTTTCAGTAGTCAATTTTGGCTCTACGGAAACCAGAGTAGTGCAGGCACTTAAAGCAAACGACTGCAGTCCAAAAAACAAGAGGAAAATAGAGTACTTAAGAACATAAAAGTGGTGTAATCCTGATGAAGATGAGTGAAATGGAAATGAGAAGGAGAAATCATTGGCAATACACAAACCTGAGTGCGCAGATGCTCAATGTTGGATTCAGAAAATCCATCTTCCTCATCTCTGCCCATTAACGTTAATATATAGTCAAGTAACTGGTCTCTTCTTTTCAGTGGGAATGATATACCACTTTCAGCTGCATTTATAACTGCCTGACCTAAAGCACAATGATACACACATAAAACCCCTTTAGTTTAATCAACAGTACACTCACTTTTTACTTGCATCATATTGTATGTGAAAATGATTGTAGCCACGATGATAATAGCAGCAACAACAACTACACTTTAATCCCAAACTAGCTGGGAGTAAGATATTATTGCCCTGTTGAACAAATTATGAAAACACGTGATAGGCAAACTGACAAAATCTGCAAAGCAATGTGAAATGCCAAGGAATCATGGAGAGGAGGGGAAAATGCCACTACACCATCATTTGACCTTCTTGAATAAGGTTTCACAATCTTTACCGACAAAAGAAGGAAAGTTCTCAGATGTAACAGATTCTCCACAACAACAATGCCTCGGTTTCAAACAAGTCCAAGTTTCTCCATTTAAATTCATCTCAAGCCAACATTATAGAAAAAAAATAAATATAAAAAAAGGTTCTTATTGGCAAAAAATCTTAGATAGGGCTAAAAAACTTCCTAGAAAGCATAAGAGCTAAAGTACAGCATAAGAGCTAAAGTAAATGTACTGTGATGTATATGCCTAACTAATTGGTATCACATATATTTTACAACTTCTTGTTCTGAAAAATTAAAAATTTAATAGAAGATGACGAAAATGAAATCAATAATAACAGAACTCAAAACATAGTTCCAATATTTTATCTCTCAACACTTCCAACACAATTTTTTTTTAATATCATACCCAACATTATCGAACTTTTGGCCAAGATGATCCAGTATTTATTCGTTGTTCCAAGTTTTACAACCATATGCATTGCATGCAAGCTAGTATATACAAGAAATTCAAAAGATGCTGATGTGGAAACTTATTCCATTACCGGAGTAAATTACTATCCATACAAACCTAATAAATCAATCGCTGTGATGACAGCCTGCTTTGCTGTAGGGTGGCGTACATGAAGAAGTCGCGACAGCATATTGACCCCCTGTAAGTAATACAGCAGCCATATAGTTCAAACAATTATGACAAGAATAAGGCTTTGTAATAGATAGAACCTAGAAGAAAATTCATATTCTGATAAAGGATGAAAAGAAAGAACTGCTAACAACATATTGCTTACCACTAGTGCATCTATTCTGGCTTCAATAACAGTTGAGGGAGCATATTTTGCAGCATATCCATACATTAGCGCCAAAGCAGCATGGATATCATCAGATTCTTCCATTTTAGCTTTATCCGAGAAAAATGATAGAAATCTGCAACGGCCAAATCTTCTCATACTCGAGATATGATACCGAGAAAATAAGAATTGTAGTACACAGTTGCCACAAGCTCTTTTCTGTCAAAGTGACTGTTACAATCTATTACTACCAAATTAACACTATATGAGTTGTTACTCTGTAAGACTATTGCATGACACAGCAGGACATGTTCCAACTTTGATTTAGATGGACAAGTCGGTTCATTTATTTTGATTTCATAGTTTTTGACTTATTGTAGTTGGTAACATCTTGAACCGGAAACTTGAAGCATCTGGCAGACATCATGAACCAGTTTTTATTAAGAATAGGTAGATCAGCAATAGGGGGAATCAAGTGTTTAGTGATCCTACTTTTGCGAGGGAAATTTTTCTTTATAGCACGTGAGATAAAAGCATATACAGAACAATGAAATAAGCATAACAGCATAGAATGCATCACTAAAGAATAATTACCATATGCAACAATGTTTTAGTTGAAGTTATTAATTAAGATATTTGTATCATCATAGTTTGCTAATTAGACTGAGACAACTCATAATTAAGTCTCATAAGATCAATTACATCTTCCATTTCACAAACTATACCCACACAGTTGGAAAGTTCCAAATGATGAAGATTACGAAATTCCATCCTTCAAGTAGATGAATTTAGTTACCAAGTCTAAAGTACAACTTGTTAACTGGGAATTTCCCCACCAGAATTAATAAAATAATTACTTCATCAGAATAACTTAGTCAAAAGAAACTTCAGATGACAAGAGGATGCTGGGAACTAAATTTGTTCCAGGTTCAGACATCACCTTTGGAAGATGCTTTGCCCAACATTGTCCAAGATATCTTTCAGCTTATCCAGAACTGTGTCTAGGTGTGATGCAGCCACCTAAGCAACATTGATTCAGCACACCGTAAGCAATATAACTCCAACGACTCAAAGTCTTACAATTATATTTCTAACAAAATTTGCAAACAAGGAAAACCAATAGTTTAATTTCAAAGTAATTACCAAGCCCATGGCTTTTGCTAAGCCAAGTCTATTCGTTGGAATCGTAATATTGGCTTGCTTATACATCAGATCAATCTTATCACGAACATAAGCTCTGGTATGAACCTTCTGCAGCAAAATTCCAAGACACCTGACAAGAAATGACGAGCTTTCAAGAAAATCTTTCCCGTGTTACAAAAGGTTGGAAATTCCGGTTAAGCATCAACCGGTCAAATCACTTAATTCTGTTCAACTGCAGAGGCAGGAATCTTGTTGTGACAATTGCGCGTAAGAATAACTTAACAGTGGGAAGAGAGGAAGTTTAACTTGCATATCTTAATGACTGTTGCTGTGAAAAGAGCAGTCTGCGGTACCTCATACATAAAACTAATAATTTATCTTCTAGAGATGTTTCCTTTTTTTCCTTCCTTGGCGCTGAAGAAGGGAACATATTTCTCAAAGAGGCTCAGATAGTTTCATGGCCTCAAAACTAGAAGTCCTTATTCAGTATAGAACGACGACAAGGGACCTTTTTTTCTTAAAAGGATAAGAAATATAGCGAAGAGTAGGGAGCTTCTGGAAGGTGAGAGTTGGAAATACGAAAACCCTCCCTAAGAAATATGAAGAAAAAATGTTTGGATGAGCCTGCAATTAGTCACGAAGACAACCACATCCTAGTTTGAACAAAAAATTCAACAAGTAGAATATAATAAAATTGTTTCAAGGAAAAACTTCCTTTTTTTACTCTGGTAATGTTGTATTCCTTTTTTTACTCTGGTAATTTTTCTCATCAATAAAATTGTTTATTCCCCAGGAAATAAGTGTGGTGTCGGGAGGTATTTAGAATTGTTTAGAATTCTGTCAAAAACAAATAAGCCAATGGAAATCTAATCACTATGCTTTTAAGATAAGAAACAAAATAGAAGAGCTCAAATGATAGTAATTCGGCTTTTATGACATTTTATATATTGAATTGACCAACTTACATTAAGAAAAATTGATTAATCATAAAGTTCTGTTGATTAAATATGCACAAAAGCAGTCATACAAATAAGCAAATTAAGCGAGAGTAGTATTAAGGAATTTGCAGTTCCAGGTGCATTTATCAAATTGATGATAGCTGACATTACCGATGAAGCAATGCAGAGTGCTCGTCATCAGGTTTATAAAGTTCATAATGCTTTTCAAATGCATTTCCAAGTGATATAACCCAGTCAACATCCTGAATTACATCCAAAGACTCTGCAATAAACTGTCAATAGAGGAATTTAGGTCCAACACATATTAAGGGTGAAACTTTACTTCATGTTGGTAAAAGTTAAGACATGAGATGCACCATCTTAGTACTGATTATTAACGAAATTACCCTTTTTGCGGCTCCAAAAGGTTAATAGATGATGCATTAAGAATTTCTCGTAGATCAGGAAAAGAGAAGTCATTGATTCAAAAAGAGACGACATGTTTTAAGAGATTGAGAAATGTTTGTTGGTCTGAGTAGTGAAAAATATTCATTGCTCTTAGTACTTCATTCAAGCTTTTTCTCAGCGGCAATGTGATCTTTTATATAAAGCAAAATCATATTTATAAGGATCAAAAGATGCCCTACTCATGATCTGTGTAGTCTTGAATAATAATTCGATCATAAAGTACGAGGGAACAAATTTCAATGTATCAAACAAGGTTATGAAGTTACTATCCTTACATTGATAATCATGTCATCCCAAGACTCTTGATATGACGGATCCTGCTTTAAGTCTTCTGTATCACTGACGTATGCCTTCATCTTCGGAATCTAGAGCTTAGCAAACAATATAACCCATTAAGACACACAGAAAATTGTTTCCGTATTACATACAAAAACAAAGTATCCAATATTTATTTGGAATAAACAAAATTCTCAATTTCTCATCCTATGTCGGTCCCCTAATATTACATATTCTAGAGTTCAGATCTGCATTTTAATCTCCCAAACATAGTTTTTCTTCGTCATTTTTCTACCTTCCCTTTGCCAAGGCTCTAACCCTCTAGTAGCTCCTTGCCACATCTTCCCCTTTCATGCACCCATGTTACACCTTTCCCTAAACAGACTCTGTACTGTTGTCTTACCCCTCCACTGGCCGTTTTTTTCGCGTCTATTCCTTCTCATGTCCCGGAAGAGGTTATGGGGGTTGTAAGAGGTGGAGGGAAGTGCAATGTGATGGTGGATAGGGGCTCAGAACAAAGAGTGAAGCGACACAGTGGAATAGGCAAAGGCAGAGAAAGCATGTAAGAAAGGACGTGTGTAAAAGGCCTTCAACTTTGCTAATATAACAGAGGAATAAGTCAAAGGGCAAATACTAAAAGAGGGTAGACAGACTAGAAAAAGAGATAACTTAGTCACAATGTGGTAGCAGAAAGTTCAAATTATAATGTATTACTTTTAGAAGTTCCAATATGAATACGATCAAACCATGGAACACATACTATAACCCATAATTTAGCTTTGAAAAATTATTAGGCACCTCAATAATGTAGCTGACAGTTATTAAAATGATACAGAAATAATTCAATTTTAGCTAATTAGTAAACTAACTAGGCCTTTGACATCAATCCTCAATTGTCTGGTTGTTTGTATAGTGAATAATTTCAATGCATAAAACCACCAAAACAAAATTGCTAAAGTATGTATAAGCTCGTTAACATATTGCATATATGTGATACCTCATCTTGCCAAAACATGTTAATGTTCTTGGGAAAGAGTGGAGCCAGATAACACAAGACCTGCAAAACAAAAGTGAAACAAGTGGCAAAACGATAAATTAAACTATTATTATATTTCAGAATCATTTGACACCCATATACAAATAGAGGACCCTTTCTGATAAACTAATGCAGAAAAGAGAGGAACATCACTCTGTCAGAATAAAATGAAGTCAGTATTACTTGGGTATTAACAGCAGAGGGAGACAAATAAAAGACTACATCCAGGAGGCCCGGTGTACTAAGCTCCCGCGCATCTCCCGCTATGCGCAGGGTCCGGGGAACGGCCCTATCACAAGGGTTAAAACTATATAATGTTTTAAATATATATACATATATGATAACTATATAATGTTTCTTCAGTTCAAATTGTTTGAGTGAATGCCAATGCCTTCTATGTGATGACAGAAGATAAAGACGGGGAGAAAAAGATATTTATGATCCACCTAGAATTCATAATAAAAAAGCTCTCATGTAGGATGCTTCAAGAACCTGTAAAGTTATCATAAAAACATAGAGCCTGAATAACATTAGTCTACTTTGACTCTCTCAAGCAGTTCATCGTACCTAAGACTACCTACTTTGGCATCTAAATCACAATGTTAAGTGTAAATTTTTTACCTTCCAAAATACCCAATACATTCTACATCTCACTTACTCTATTCATTCCAAAAACTACCAAGAACTTCTTTTAGAGCAGCAGCTAGCCAGTAGATGAGAAAACACAGGTACATAGAAACTTCATCTTGATGTCAACAAGACAGAACATTGGTGTGTGTGTGGGTGGGTGGGGGGGTGGGGGGGTTGATAGGTCCAAAAGTTCAGGATGAAGCACATTCAACATGTAGATAAATTTGTTCTACATGTGGAACGTGCTTCATCCTGAACTTCTGGAAAATGCATAGGAAAGAAAGATTGGTGCCAGTACTTGCTGCAGGGAAGACCAACGAGGTTAGCGTTTCTCATTGGACTAGCTTTCACTAAGGCATCATAATCAGTTTTCCATCTACTATTTAAATGTTGATAGACGGGCATATCAGACATACAGACAGACATGACAAACAATGACCTTTCCATAAATTCTGTATGAAACTGTGCTAATCTCATCCATAGCACCGAGTATACGTTGCTACATGCCGATTGGCCAAGTCATTTTCATGAAATATGCTAAACTTCTATTCTAGAATG
This sequence comes from Solanum etuberosum, assembly GCA_029582245.1. Classification (NCBI taxonomy): domain Eukaryota; kingdom Viridiplantae; phylum Streptophyta; class Magnoliopsida; order Solanales; family Solanaceae; genus Solanum; species Solanum etuberosum. Next base: position 21,869 of record JAJONR010005145.1, read on the forward strand.
AAAATAAGAAAGCTTCTTTTTTTTACTCCAACTTAAGGCACGAATACGTCAAAAGAGACCTGATAAATGCATCCAATCGAACCATACTAAAGACCGTAGAATAGCCATTCGTGAGGAGGGCGTGTTAAAGAGAAAATTAAAGTTAATAAAAGTCTGCTCTCTCTAACTGCTTAGATGAGATGATTACACATTTCAACAATTATTATAGTCTAAGATGCTGGACACAAGGACTTACAGTTAGAATCTGGGTTGCCAGCTGTTCCCTAGCCAGAGGATTATGGAGAAGAACAATCAGGCGTGCAAAAAGCTCCTAAAACACCAAAAATGAGGTAAAGTAGTTGTATACATTTCTTAAACAAGATGAAAATATGTAATTTATCCGCTGCTCAGTGAAACTAAAGTTGATTACCTCAGGATGAGGAATATCAGCACGAGCTTTACATTCCAGCACCGCTGCACCACTTTGAGAGGATCTACGCCTGCACAATTCTGATATGCATTTGCAGACCTACAAAGAAGGCACTTGAAGGAGTTATGGTATAAGAAGTAGATGTGAAACCCCATTACTGATAGCAGATAGAACATGGAAGCTTGACATAAAGAGAGCAAAGTTTTCAACAGGCAAGAACAGATAGTGAACCTTGTCAAAAAATGAAGGCCAAAAGGAGACAAAATATCTCATACCGTGGCAACTGCACCAGTGTAAACTCGTGGTGTAATCAGCTTTAATAAAAACGGCCATAAAACATGCTACAATTTGCACAAATGGAATTCAGTTATTCCAGAAATAATAATACGCATAAAGAGATGGGGGGAGGTAAACACAGAGTACTAAAGTGAAATTTCTTAAAGGGTGAAGTACTCTCATACCTCCATCTCAGGGACAGTAACAGTTATTAGAAGAAGACCCTTTTCACAGATTGCCCTCAATTCTGACAGTGTAACAGCATCCATCTTCATCTGATATAATTCGAACATCGTATAGTTTAGTGCTAATTATGGTATGTTTGAATAGTGTAGATATGAGAATATTTAAATATGGTATGATTAAATACTCTAGATATGAGAATATTCCCTATCCTTTTTATTAGTTTCTTTCCTTATTTATATTATTTTCTTTCCTTATTTACGTTATTTGTTGAGGGAATGATTAATTAATTCAATTCCCAATATCTCTTCTTCTTCTTCTAATTTCTCATGGTATCAAAGCCACTAATATTTTAGCCCTCTCTGAATGTTCTTCTATTTCAATAACAGAAACTGAAAGAAAAATAAAAGGAAACGGAGGGATCGGTAAAATGGTTGCTAAATCAACCATATCAGAAAACTGTCGAGCCTCATCTCTCTTTCTCCGGTACTTCTTTTTGTGAAACAAAAAATGGCTCATTATGCAGATGATCATGAAGGTATTGCTCAACTCAAACAACACCTCTCAAGTCACTTTCAGACTAAGGATTTGGGCAAGCTGAAATACTTTCTAGGCATTGAAGTGGCACAGTCTAGTCATGGTATTGCTATTACTCAAAGGAAATATGTCTTGCACATTTTGGAAGACGCTGGTATGTTGGATTGCAAGCATGTGGACAGTTCAATGGATCCAAATACTAAGCTTATTCAAGACAGGTGGAGCCTCTAAAAGATCCTAGCAGATATCGGAGACTTGTTGGCAAGCTCAACTATCTTACGATCACACGACCAAACATCTCATTTGTTGTTAGTGTAGTTAGCAAGTTTTTGCAATCACCTTGTAATAGTCACTGGAATGCAGTGATTCGCATCCTGTGATATATCAAAAGCTCTCCAGGACAAGGTTTATTGTATGAAGATAAGGGACACACCAACATTGTTGGATATTCTGATGATGCAGATTGGGCAGGATCTCCTTTTGACAGGCGGTCCACTTCAGGTTATTGTGTCTAATTGGAGGCAATCTAATATCTTGGAAAAGTAAAAGGCAAGTTGTCATAGCTAGATCAAGCGCAGAGGCAGAATATCGAGCTATGGCACTAGCTACGTGTGAGCTTATATGGTTGAGACAACTCCTCCAAGAATTGAAGATGGGAGGAGTTGAACCAATGACGTTGATTTGTTAACCAAGCTGCACTACATATCGCTTCTAATGCAGTGTTCCATGAAAGAACGAAGTGCATTGAGATAGATTGTTACTTCATTCGAGAGAAGATCGAGTCTGGATACATCACCACAAGTTTTGTCAACTCAAAAGATCAATTAGTGGATATTTTCACAAAATCTCCAAGGATCCAGAATTGACTATATTTGTGGCAAACAAGGAGCATATGACTTATACGCTCCAGCTTGAGAGGGGATGTTAATTATGGTATATTTGGATAGTGTAGATGTGAGAATATTTAAATATGGTATGATTAAATAGTCTAGATATAAGAATATTTTCTAATCCCTTTAATTAGGCAGTTAGGAGATTGTGTAGTATTTTATTAGTTTCTTTCCTTATATACATTATCTTCTTTCCTTATTTACGTTATCTGTAACAGTTATTTAATCCCCTCAACTTGAGGGAATGATTAATTAATTCAATTCCCAATATCTCTTCTTTTCGTCTTCTAATTTCTCATTTGGCATATAAAAAATGGCATTCTGATAGAAATTCTGACACCCTAATTAAAACATATGCAGGAGTCAACTCAAGTTGAAGTTCCCCATAGATGGGAAACAGGAACCACCTCATGCAACCACAAAAACAATGATGGGAACCACCTCTCCCTCTCCCACCCCAAAAGCCAAAGGAAGCACTCCTCTGTTTATCACACACAAAGAAAATGGCAAGCAACTCAACACAACCATGAATATGAGATGAAATCGGTGGAAATATTGAAAAAGAGGCATACCTCCACTTTCTTGTACACAAAAGGGTAATAACCACCAGGTGACGAGTTCAATTCCCTGGATCTCTCAGTATCATCTCTGTGGAGACCAAACATTGCAGAATGGCGAACAAGATATTCAATGAACAACTCTCCAGAAGGACCAACCAAGTAACAGTGGGAAGCCATAACCACAATTAGCTGCAAGCAAGCAACACAATCACATATAATCTAGAAGTAAAATAAGTGTTTGCATAACTTGGTCACTACAGGCAAAACTTTCAACTCTTAAATACCTCTGCAAGGGCCTTACAGACCCCTAAATTAAGCTCATCCAATAACAGCTTCACAACTTCAATTAGTAAAGGCCTCTTACTATGCCAAGCCTCGGACAATCTACAAAAGTTGTCGAGGAAAGTCACATGGGGAGAGAGAAGATAAACATGACATTAAAAAATTGAGGTGGAAAAAAAACCTGGGTAATAAATGCTTTAATACAGAAAGTGCACCAACAGCCAGTGGTTCTTCTTTCAGCTTGCATTTCTGACAGCAGTAAAGAGTAAATACACACCATTTAGTGGAACAATTACCTTGTAAATAATCAAGTCTCACAACTAAATTTGACATTTCATATTTTTTAAAGAGGGGGTTGAATTCTGGAGTTCAAAAACAAAATGGAGGAAAATGGAAAAAGGCTGTGTTATTCCCTATTGCAAGCTTTTGGTTCCCTCCTAATTGCCTCCTTGATAGGTGATACACTGAGCAAAATATCATTAAGTTCTTGCATTGGAATGCATGAAGGAGAGAATACCCACATTAAGAAGGAAGACAAACAAATCCTCCGGGTACACCAAACCAACTGTTAGAAAACAATGCTGAACTTCATTATAAGTCTGCCATTCACACAAAATAAAGAACTATATATTAGTCAAATATAACATGTGAAGATACATAGAACAATTTTGAAAGATGAAGCAGATGTTCATAGCAGGGGAAAAAAAATCCCCGGTAGTGTTAATATGACCAAAAACACATGGAAGAAGGAAAATCAACCCTATACTACCTTCAGAGAATCTACTAATTTAAAGAATGGTATTTAGTGCTGTTAGCCTCTCGATTTTCTAAAGCTTTAAATATCCTTATTAGGACTGCCAGAAAGCTATCATTGCTTGCAAGATAACTCACTTTAGATGTCTACCAGGACTCGCAGAAAGCTGCTTCTTTTTTAACAGTATCTTACCACTTTAATATCAACAGAACTTCTTCCTTCCAAACTGAGAGCAAATAAAAGCAGATATCTTCTTTAAAGGGACGGCATGTAAGTACCAAAACTATCTATACCGACAAGTGGATGAACAAACTAAGGCCACGCGCAACCTGGGAGTGGAAGGAGTATCACCAGACATTTTAATGTAAAATCTTTCTACCATGCTCTATAGAAGAGAGAATCCAAAGGCTTCTCTCACATAGCTATCTGTGCATAATGGCACAGCAAAAGTTGTCTTTTCTTAGTGGTCAGCTGCTAGTAGTGCGATTCTACTCCTGAAAATCATAGGAAGAGAGGAAAAATATATGTTTGTTGGTGCTTCAAGCATAGTCTGGAGAAGGGGTCATACAAGTCGCACATCTACTGTGTCTTTCTTCAAAATTGTTCTATCTGGTCTGATGTGTGCCAACTGGAAGATGCCGACAAGTAGCGTGATCTCCTTAGAAGTTGGAGAGGAAGAAACAGGAGGCCAATCAGTTCAGGTTACAGAGGATCCTTCCATGTGCCATTTTTTGGACAATATGACAAGAAGCAACAGAAGAACTATTTGAGGAGGAAAATTCATTGGTACCGACTAAGAACATTTTGTTTTCTCTAGAAAATATAGAAGTGCACAGAAAATCTCTCTTCGTGTAGAAGATTGAATGGGATTCCTAGAATCTAACTCATTTAAGTAAGCTTGTAAACCCGTGTGTTTCTCTTGGGTTAATCGAAGTAGTGAAAAAATAAAAACAACCTAAGGCCTCAAATACAGAACTTAGGCCTGAACAGCTTCCAAGCAGGAAATGACCATCAACTGGTTAATCAATGAAATGTACTCTTAAAGGAAAAAAGAAAAAATAAATCAATAAACAAGACCTTCAGCCCAACTGAGAAATCTGAATGCTCTTTTTTGTCACTGCTTCTACAAACCACAGGAAGAAGAGTTGACAATGTGACAGTAAGGTCCTGCACACATCAAAGATAGTTAGCTACCTGTCTAAATCAGAATGACGCTATAACTGCAACATGTTAGCAATGAAATGATTGTACATAACATCAGCCATACATCACTCTAATTGGTGAAACCTTAATGGCTCTCAAGATAAGTTACAAGCGGCATTTGTCCCCAGGGGTTAGCTCAATTTGGAAAAGGTTGAAGGACTTGTGTCTTAGGTCACAAGTTTGAGCCTTGCGCCAAACGAACTAAGTCCAGCATTCAAGTGGGGAGCAAAGAGGTGGGCCAATCATCCCCAAGTTTCAAAGGCTGCAATTGGCCCAATGGGTAGGCTCCAGACAGATTTTTGGTCATCGGAAAAAATTACAAGTGGCATCCCAACAGAAATACAATTTGAGGTAAGATTATAATATCTAGAAGAACCTAGAATAGACCATCAAGTTATCATTGCTAAAGTGAGTAGGTTCAACAAAATTGTTTGGTCAAAGGAGTAAGGACTCTATAAAGAATAGGGATTGTTATCCATGTGTATAACCCAAAGAAACAGTTTACAATGATTACAGCCCAATAACTTTTTACATCTAAATTAGCCAATCTATGTTCATACATTGAAATTCATGAAGTCAAATCTCTATCAATGTAATTATTTAATTTCTTCCCCGAACTACGTACAATCCTTTTCATTTTTTTTACTTTTCATATAAGCTGTAGCACATGATGTATAAAAGTGTATATGCATTTTTATACATTATATATATACATTACATATTCATCTTCATACCTTATTATACATTACGTATACAATGTATAAGTGATGTATTTGCTTTGTATAATCATCTATAAGCAGTGCATAACTATGTTTAAACAATAAATTCACACTATTCTGGGAAATTTGAATAAAGGATGAATATATGTCAGGATCCTTTTCTTTAATAATTATTTTATATCCTCCCAGGCACGAATACCAATGCACTTTCTCTGTCCTACTTTCTAGGGCAGTAGAAGACCATTTTTCCGGCAGCAACCACCGGAATCTTAGCCTTTTCTTTCTAAGCCAACAATTATCACCCACTGTGATAATTGCTACACACTTTAGCCTAGGATGGAAGAGAATAGAATTTATTTTAATGCTGGGTTCAAGTCATTCGACATCACTAGATGGAACTCGAGCAAGTCTGAATGGTATGAATGGGTTGAAAGAAGTAGAAAGATGATGAGGAGGTCAGTTATGAGCAAGAAAGCTATGGAATGGATATGTTTCTGCGTGAGAGAGGCTTCAAAGGAACACAAGAAGGAGACGAGAAGATGGAAACTAGCAGAGAGAGAGGCAGAGCTTTTTTGTACTAAGAAGCAAAATGAATATGGGAAATTTATGAGCTTGATAACCTTAAATAGTGGTGGAAGGTCGGGCTTAATCATACCCGAACTTGCATTAAATGCAGGGTGGGTGGATATTGCATTAAAGATTGAGAGGTTCATTAAATGTCAGCAAAGAGAGAAGGAACATTCTTTCTCAGGGGTGACGGAGGATGAATACCCTTATGCTGAGGCTGTCCAACAGAGTAAATGGGGGAGCAGTAATTTAAGAAGAGCCGAGAGATAAATACCAAGAAAGGAAGCATTCTGATTACTAAGCCAGTGAATATCCAGGAGGAAGATCTCCTCAAGAGATGCCTCATAGGATATTGCACTGCAGGCAAGAAGGAGAAACCAACTCTGGCGGATATCAGGAACTGGTCCTCAACAAACTGGAAAAAGGTCTTTGGAGTCTAACATATATGAATTGAACAGCGAAATGTTCCTTTTCGAATTCCCCAATAGATACATGGCGGAATTGATCATCCAAGGCCAATGGAGGTGGAAGAGTAGCATATTTCATCTAGATTGGTGGAGCCCAACAACAGGGTGCACTCCTAGCCCCTCAACTGTGCGTGAAACTTGGATTAGAGTAGTGGGGATTCCATTGCATTTGTGGTCTAGGAAGGTCTTCCAAGAAATTGGGGATCCATGTGGAGGTTGGATTGAGACAGAAGAAGAAACTGAGCTAAAAAATCACCTGAAGTGGGCAAGGATTCTGGTGAAAAACAACGGAAGAAACCTACCGAAAGAGGTCTCTGTCGCTTGTGATGGAATTACATATTTTTTTCCAATTTGGGCAGAAAGCAAACCCAGATTTGAAATAAGGTCGGAAAGTGGAGGCATAGTCGCCGGAGAAGATGAGGTCCTTTGCCCAGGGAATAGATTTATCCAGAGGTCTGATGGCGTAAACATCTGTGACATAGTACCAAAATCCCATCCTTTTAGGGATTTTAGTACGTCGAAGCACATGGTCTGTACTTCGACAGCTGGAAAGACAATTGGGAATGGAGCACGTGAGAGGCATGTGAGTTTTTTAAATGAGAAGGCTGAACTGGGCCCATCAGGAAAGCCCAAGAAGAATAACAATTCTAAATGGCGCCTAGATTTTGCAGCACAGGTCATTTTTAATGATTTACAAGGGGCTAAGCTTGACTGCACAAAAACCCAGAAGGACCATATATTGGCTGGTGACATAACAGCCTTGCAGGTGTCCAATTCAGGCGAAGCAAAGCAGAACAGGAACACAAAAATCGTGACAGAGCTACTGGAGGAAGAAATCAGGGGAGATTTGATGATACCGGGAGAGGAAGAACCTAACTCCATAGATAGGGGAGATGATGGAAAAATTACAGAATCAGGGGAGACTGGGCTAGCAATACAGAGCTCAAACACAGAAATAGTTAATTGGGATGTGGAGGAACCTGTACCAATTATGGTGCAACAACAACAAAGGGCTCAAGATGTAGATAGAGTGAATTCAACATGGGTACAACAGAACCTGATAAAACTGGGGAAAATCTTTGGGATTGATTTCCAAGGGCATGAAGAGGAGGCAACAGAGTTACTGCTATAGACAGTTGCAGACAAGTGAGGAGAATGGAGCAGGATACAGAAGTTAAGAAACTCAAGATCAAGGGTGCACAAGAGCTTAAAAGTCTTGTAGCCTTTGATGTAAAATTTAAAAGTTCTGGGAGTAGGAATTAGGGGAGGAGCACAATCTTCAACACATGATGAAGTTTAAGCTAAAATCATGGAATGTTAGGGGATTAAACGATAGGGAGAAGAGAAGGGTCGTACATAGTTTGTTGTCTGGATGGAGAGCAGATATAGTTTGTCTCCAAGAAACAAAAATTGAAGGGGATATCACAGAGACGGTGAAGCAGATTTGGGGAGGCAGGTGGATCAGATATGCCTGTCTAGAAACGAGTGGAACAAGAGGAGGTATCTTACTGATGTGGGATGCGAGGGCATGGATGGGGGAGGTCTTGGAAATTGGTCCTTACACCATTACTTGTAAATTTGAATCACAAACCCAGAATTTTAGCTGCCATATATCTGGAGTGTATGCTCCAAACTGTTACAAGGCAAGGAGACTTGTATGGGAAGAATTGAGCTCAGTAAGGGGGCTGATGGAGGGACCCTGGGCAATGTGTGGGGACTTCAATGTATCTAGGTACATATCTCAGAAGAAGAACTGCAACAGAAGAACTAAGGGAATGAGAGAGTTTTCTGATTTCATAGAGGACATGGAATTAGTTGACATGCAATTAGAAGATGCTGCATACACATGGTTTAAGGGAGACCAACAGGAAGCAGCCTCCAGAATTGATAGAATCATGATTTCTAAAGAATGGGATGATACCTTCAACAATTTGAAACAGATTCCTCTTCAAAGGCTGGGCTCAGATCATATACCAATAGCTTTGATTACTGGTTGCTGGGAGAGGAATAAAAGCTACTTCAAGTTTGAAAATTGGTGGTTGCAGTCAGAAGGATTTGTGGATAGAGTTAGAGAGTGGTGGAGCTCTTTCAGCTACACAGGAAGACCTGATTATGTTTTGGCATGCAAAATTAAAACATTGAAACTTAAGCTAAAGGAATGGAAACAAGAGGAGGGTGGAAAACTGGGCAGTCAAAGAAGGAGATTGTTAGAGCAGTTAGCAGAATTAGATACAGAAAGGGTAAAAAGAACTCTCACTGTGGAGGAAACGACAAATAAGGCTGCAGTCTTACTTGAGTATGAAGAGCTAGTCAAGAAAGAGGAAGTTTCATGGAGACAGAAATCAAGAGTACTATGGTTGAAGGAGGGAGACGAGAACACCAAATTCTTCCATAAAATGGCAAATGCTCACAGGAGATATAACAATATAGATCAACTCATGATACAAGGAGAGGTTACTCAAGAGAAAAGCAGAATTGAAGGGGAGATAATAGCATATTATAAGAACCTGTATAGAGAAACACATCAATGGAGACCTCCTTATAATAATGTTGAATGTCCAATGTTGACTGAAGAGGAGAAAATGTCCCTGCAAGGCAGATGTGAGGAGAATGAAGTTCTAAATTGCCTAAAGCTATGTGCAGCCGATAAGGCTCCTGGTCCAGATGGGTACACAATGGGTTTGTTCATCAAGTGTTGGGATGTACGGAAGAAAGACATCATGGACACCTTTCAAAACTTCTATGATCAAGAAGTCTTTGAGAAGAGTTTCAACGCTACTTTCATTGCACTCATTCCAAAGAAAAAAGGAGCCAATGAGTTAAGGGATTACAGACCAATTAGCCTCATAGGGAGCATTTACAAAATACTCTCCAAAGTTCTCACAGAAAGGTTGAAAGGTGTGATAGATAGACTGGTGGACTCACAGCAAATGGCTTTTATAAAAGGGAGACAAATTATGGATGCAGTGTTGATTGCTAATGAAGCTGTAGATTCCAGGATTAAGCAGAAGAAACCTGGCATTCTATGCAAGCTGGACATAGAAAAAGCATATGATCATGTGAATTGGAAGTACCTTCTGAAGATTTTGGAGATGATGGGATTTGGACAAAAATGGTTGAACTGGATTAGCTTCTGCATTTCTACAGTTAGCTTCTCTGTTCTGATTAATGGGTCCCCTGCAGGTTTCTTTCAAACTCAAAGAGGACTAAGGCAGGGTGATCCACTGTCCCCTTTCTTGTTCTTAATTACTATGGAGGGGCTGAATAACATGCTCAAGACAGCAAATATGAGAGGATGGGTAAAAGGTTTTGATGTGGCTAGAGAAAATACAGAAAGCTTGGAAGTGACACATCTTCAGTATGCAGATGATACACTGATTTTTTGTGGAGCTGAGGAAGACCAACTGAAATACTTAAGGGTGATCCTGGTGCTGTTTGAAGGGGTATCCGGGCTGCACATTAACTGGATAAAAAGTTCTATGTATACTATCAATGAGGTCAACAACATAGACTTGTTAGCTTCAATCCTAGGGGGTGAAGTAGGTACTCTACCTACAACTTATTTGGGTATGCCATTGGGAGCAAAATCCAAGTCCTTAGAAATTTGGAATGGTGTGATAGAGAAGTGTGAGAAGAAGCTGGCCAGATGGAAAACTCAGTACTTGTCAAGAGGGGGAAGACTGACCCTCATTAACTCAGTCCTTGATGCTCTCCCAACTTACATGCTGTCTCTATTTCCCATCCCAGCAGGGATCACTAAAAGACTAGACAGCATAAGAAGGAAGTTTTTGTGGCAAGGAAAAAAAGAGAATAGAGGCTTTCATCTAGTTAAATGGAATGCAGTGACAACTGGAAAGAAGAATGGTGGTCTAGGAATAAAGAATGTGGAGCTTCACAGCAAAGCACTCTTAATGAAGTGGTTGTGGAAATACTCAAATGAAAACCAAACACTTTGGAGAAGAGTGATAGGTGCCAAATATGAGAATGAAGATAGT
>JAJONR010005146.1:0-44900 GCA_029582245.1 Solanum etuberosum
CTTGATTCTATTCAAGAAAAAATTACAGAGTATTCTAATACTCCTCGAAAAGGTATTGTCAATGATAATTCAGTAAAGATCATCGCTAGAAGAATCATGACTCAAGACGGTGCTAAAAATGAGATGATAAATCGATATTTAGAAGAAGTTAGACTAAGTCTACTTCAATCACTTGATTCACATGATAAAATAAATGTTTCAATGAAGAGTGGATCCAGCATAAATGATATCGAAGATCCTCAGCTTATGCAAGATTCACAGCCCGTGGAATCAGAAAAGATGATATCTGAAGGAGAACTACTAAGGATGGAAGATTTCCTCCGCAAACAAAAGGATAAGGGAAAAATGTAATAATTGATTGTTTCTGTAATAATTCCAGAAACACTAAACATTGTACACACAGTAGATATACTGTGCATAAGACCCACATAAGGGACCCATTCTACTGTACATAGATTCTCTATGTCTTTTATTTTTCTATAAATAGATAGGCTTAGAAGTAGAGAAGGGGCAGAACCCTTTAGAAATACTCTCTCTTCTCTTTCAATCCTTTTGTACATTGAAGAAAAGAAAATAAACGTTCTGACGTTTGCAACTGTTCCGACCAATGTACTTTTTATTTTTATTTACTTTTATTTGTCTCAGTTTTGACCATGTCCAGCTAAAAGATTCATATCTATGTTGAGTAAAGTAAGTTCTTAAGCAGATCATTTCAATCAATATTATACTTTTTTTTCTTTTGGAGGATTGAAATCTTTAATTGTTATTTTTTCTCTCTTTTTACTAACCTTACAAAAATATTGTTATTATCTTTTTTTCTGATTCTGTAAAAATTATACGTAAAATAATATGTAAGATATAAAATAATAATATATAAATGTAAAATAAAATATAAATTTATTATATAATAATAAAAAATAAATTTCTTAAATGAAATTTAACCAAACTTATGAGATGTGTTAATTAATTAATAAGAGATAAGGTAAATAATATGAAAGGGATATTTTAATCTTGAGAAAAATAATTTTTTGTTTCTGCTTCTGCTTTTTTTAAGAAGCAGAAATTTTTAGCTTCTTTCCAACATGAGAAAAACTGCTTTTGCTTCTATTTAAAAACACTTTTACTAATTAGTCAAACACATAATTTTTCAACAAAAGTGTTTTTTTATCATAATAAGTGCTTTTGGTCTCCCAACAGCAATGTCAAACAGACTCTTCACTTGATTGAATATGCCAATTAGTATATCATTTTTTTTACATTTATAATATTTCATATTACTTTTAGTTACAAAAAATCAATACTATAGTGATTGTTACTTTTAGAAGACATTCAAAGTTAAGACTATTTTTTTAAATTTAATTATTTGATAATCTAATTAGTTTGAGTTTGAAATATTTAATAAAACACCTCAAAGAATTAAAGACAATATTACAAAGTCAATTAAAATATGATTGATTCAAATTGAAGTCAAAACAAATTGAGAAATAAAAAATAATTATAAATTTAATTATCTACAAATTTTGATTATAATTACATCAATAATAAAAATTCAAAAATATGTGCATAACAATTGTAGTAAGAAATTACCAACACACTATTATTTTTTAAAAAGTAATAGTAACAATAAGTACATAGTCTTTTATATTCTAGTTAGGGTATTTTGCAAGTGTGCTATTGGTTAATACTGTGCTTCTCACCATTAACGTTTCGCCTCCATCAGACCTGGTTCTCTCTTTTTATGTATGTATCTCCTTCATGTGCTTTTGGTTCTTCCGTTAATCTTGCCTCTTGCTCGAATTTATTTCTTTTTTGTGCATCTTCGGTATGTTTTCGTATTTGAGCTTTCCTTTTTCGAACTGAATTTGGGAGGTTTTTTGGGTTGGAGGATTTGTAATTTGGAGGGCTCTTATGTTTTTGGGCCTAAAGTAGCTTTAGTGTTGAGCCGCCCTTGGATGGTTGTTAGTTTGTTATACATTGTTTCCTAATATATTGATAGAAGTTGGGTGTTGCATGAATGAATATTAAATTTTTGTCTCTTGGTAAGTGTTTACTTGAACTATATTTGGACAAGGTGTTCAGTATTACTATAGATAATGCTTTTTAAAAATAATGTCATGGTTAAACAATTAGAGATGTGGGAAACTAATATGATGGGTGGTATGCATCTTCATTTGAGATGTATGACTCTCATACTTAATCTTATAGTTCAAGAAGGTTTGAAAGGAATTGGTGCTTCTGTCAAATCTGTTAGGCAATAGGTCATGTATGTTGCATCATCTCCTACAAAGACTAGAAAATTTAAGGATTATTGTGAACATGAAAAGATAGATTAATTAAGGAATAGAGTTCAAAAGTTTTTGTTTTCATTGTTTAAGCAGCAATTTCGTGATAAATCATTATCTTTGGATGTCTACTAGGCGGAATTCCACCTACTTAATGTTGGATTTAACACAAAACATTGAGAAGGCGTTTGATAGATTTGTTCTTCACTCATATTTGTCAAGATGGTAGTTTTGCAGGTCTAATTGAATGTGATGATTGGGTGAATGTGAGGTGGGGTTTTACCTAGTAGGAACATTCTAATAGAAAACCAAGAAAGTGCAAATAAAAAAAAAAGATAAACTTATTAGTCACCTTACTCGGGAAGTTATTGCCCATAAACCCTTCAAACTCTACAAGACAATAAAACTAGTGGAAAGAGTCAACAAGCTGAACAACAACGCTACCAGTACTTCGTCAAATCCTGAACTTCATATTAAGGTTGTCTTCATGTGTGTGTGTTTGTTAGCAGGATGTGAACAGTTATGACGTTCATTCAAATGCTTTGTTGATTTTCATTTTTTTTATTAGAGGATTCATTAGATGGGCAAGCTAGGGAAGAAAGCGAGGAAGTTTGCCAAGAAGAATCTTCCATCAGTGCTTCGAGATCGCCGGAAGAAGAAAGCTTTATTCAAAAAGAGATATTCATCCAGTAAATATTTCTCTCTCTCTCTCTCTCTCTGTGTGTGTGTCTTCTTGAATGCCTTACTCATTAGTTTATCTTTAGTTTTTATTGCTGTATTTTAATTAGATTTAGAGGTTCTTATTTTGCAAGAAATGTCACAAGACTAAAATATGTGTAAGCCATTGTTTTATAGGCTTAAATTGGGAACACTTCGAATGGTATGTATTTACATCACAACTTTTGTATTTGATAGATAGATGAGAGTAATTGGGAAAAAAGAAGAATAGTGGTGTGGTTGTTCAGTCTGCTGCAATACAACTTATTTTCCTGGATTGCTCTTATTTAATTGAAAGAGTTTCTTAAAGAATAATATTCTGATATTCCAAGTAAAGGAATTTTTCAAGTTTGCACAAGTACTCCAGAAACTTATATTCCTTTAAACTGAGTAGTGAGTGTAGAGGTGCATCTCAACTTGAAAGCTCTAGTTCTTCTAGGGAACTCATGGGTGTGCGAAAGGTAACAGGAAAGATTACACAAATGATGAGAGTCGTCTGTTTTATCATTGGCTGTAACTTATTTGTTTCTTATGTACTTATGTCAAAAGCTTTACCAGATGGATCAAGTTTGTTTCTCTTTTTTGACTTCCCTGGACATCTTGCCACTATTTTTTATTGTGCAAGTACATTTATTGAGATTAGACATTCATATGAATATCTTTATGACCTTGAGTTCTTCAATGATTGTAGAAAATGTGCAGAGTAATGTTGAAGATCAAGCCAAATTAATAGACCACTCTAATGAAAGGTGAATTTAGTTCATATTTTCAAGTTGGATACAAGCTGTTTTCTTCTAAGGCTGGATATTTTTGTCCTCTTACGCTGTTTCATCTTCTACTTGTGGCTTCATTTACTCTAAAATTGAATACTGATGCTAACCAGTTACCACTTTTAGATTTGTAGTAAATGTTGGACTTGATTGTCCAATCTAGGTGAAACAGGGAGGGGATTGTTTTTCCTGCAATGGCATACAGTAAAAGAGCTGAGATATGAGAAGAATTTGAAGCTCGGGGAAGGTCCTAGGCCATAATTAAAGTAGAACCAAATGCTGTAAATCTATTTTTTCAGCTAGATAGGTCACATCGATTATAAAGACTAATATCTTTCGGTGATATAGTCTGAGGTCATCAAACTGAAAACTCTTTACATCAATTGATTTCATTGGACCTTTCATTGCAATTGAACGCCTCATGTTTTTGTAGACCAATCATTTGTACTAAAAGCTACGTGACTAGTAAATCTAGTTAGATAGTGACAATATTCTCAACCTAGAAGATTGTAATTTCTCTTGGACGATGTGTCTAGTCAAAATTACTAGTTTTTTTGACTATGCTTAGGTTGCCGCATTCTCAGAGTTAGTTTACTCATTTCCAGTGCCTATTCTTTCCTCAATAAGCTAAACTTCGTTTGCAACAGAAGGTCCACGAAGCCTGAAGCTATGCTCATGTTTCTTTCGGGAAGAACTCTTCATTTTCTCTTTCATTACTTTCCTTATCAGCATTCTGATTCAAATAATGTTCTAGCAGTTCTTTGTTATTGGTGCTCTCTGTTTTTTTCTGGTTCCTCTCTCTGTAGTAGAAACTACTATCCAAGACTTGCAAGGGATGTTTAAGTAAAGGAAAAGATGTTGTTTTGGGGGACACACACAATGTTTCTTACATCAAATTGACAATCTCTCAAGATATGGAATTGTAAAATCTAAGTTTCTCGCAATGTGTTTCAACTTGTGGCTTTGCCTTTCTTCATTACTTCAATTTTTCAGCATTTGACCCCTTGATATCATCAAAAAAGGCCTGTTCAATCCATTGTTGTCAAAGAAAAAAAGCTTTAGAAGTGCTCGAGGTCTATTGGGGATCTAAGCACAACCACAATGGAAGTATTGGTGTTGGTAAAAGAAGGTACTGTGAAGAAAAAGAAATAAAAATCTATTTATCGTGCAAGAAACTAACAGATTCTTCATAATGTCTTACTAAGCAATTAATGTGTCTCTTTGCCGAGGTTGTCAAACAAATAGATCTCTTTGCCGATTAAATTTGTTGCTAGTACTGCTCGATTTAAGATAGTATTCTTGGGTAATAAGGCACGCATCTTAGTGCCTTGCCTATGCTGAAGCACAACTTAAATGAGGCAAAGCACCATCCCTGAGCTTTTCTGAGCTTCAGTGTATAAAATGAGCTTTTAACAGCACTGTTTCATCCCTTACAAAAAAAAAGGTCTGTTCATCATTTGTATGTTGGAATTTTTGTTCCTGGTGTTTCTATCTTTGTCTTGTAAATCACATAGTTATTGACTTGTCATAAGTTTTTCAGAAACACTGAAGTTGAAGCTTTTGAAGACTTGCCTCTTGAGGCACCATTCATGGAAAATGACTGTGATGGTGTTGTCGATTCTTCAGACAGTGATGGATATCTTTCGGAGGTCTCAATCTTCACTTTAGCAATCATCTGTACTTCAATGTCAACTTTTGCTTTATCTAAACTTTTTATGTCCATGTTTCAGGATATTAGCTATGAAAATGAAACAGAAAGTGAACCTGGGAAACTTTTAGAAGGTCCATCATCTGACTTAAATGGGATTATCTTGGTCTTCTGTTCCTTATCTTAACATCCCTTCCGTTATTTACTTATTTCCAACTTTTCTCCTTTCAACAGCACAAATCTTCTGATTCATTAATGGATGTGCAGGTGACAAATGTACTAGTGAATTGATGATGCAGAATATAAAAATTCAGGAAAATCTTGCTGTACAAAAGAGAAAGCTGGAAAGGTTGAAGAGGAAGGTAGGTTGCTTTTGCAAATTAAATCTATTGTCTTTCAAGAGTTCAAAAGATGAACCTTATGGATTTACAGAAAAAGTCTTATGATATGGTACTAAAGTGCTCAAATGAATTTTCTGGGATGCGAGAGTAATGTATTTAGTTTAAAATATGTTAGTTTGAGCTGTTGAAGAAAGAAAGTTATCTATTTAACATCAAATTGTTTTGGATGATGAAAAAGAATAGTAGATCAACTTCCTTCTGATGGAGGAATAGAAACCATTTTTTCTCTTCTTCTCTTGCTTGTAATTTGACTGTAATGGAAATTATTTGAAGTGACTAACCACAGAAGGAAACTACAGGGGCTTTTGCCAATCTGAGATCTGTTAACACATCTTTTCTTTGATGGACAACTGATGTTTGGGATTTTGTTGTGATGGCACTAAAGAACAAAACTACAAGGGCTTTTGCCAATCTGACATCTAGTCTTTTGACCTTTTCTTTGATAAAGAGCTCACCTAGTTAACGTATCTAAAGTAAATATGCCTCAAGTATAGCAAGGTTAGACTTCCTTGGGATATGTGTTAATACACAGTTGATGTAGCATCTTCTGTTCTAGAGTGGTTTATTTATTTGAATCTGCATTCCTTGATGTCAACCCCAAGATATCATTTTATGTTCATCTGTAGTTTGTTTGACATCTTTATGTTGGAATGCTTTCTAAAAAGTATTTTTATGTTGTTTTATGTTGGAATAGTATACCAAAGGATTGTAAATAGTATACTGAGCTTCAATTGATTGAAAAATTCAGTCCTATGGGGTACAATAGTTCCCTATGTTCATGGACTGGGCTACAAGATTGTTCTTATACTAATGTGTGTTAATATGTAGTATGGGTACATGCAGTGTGTTGCTAATATTTGGTGTAAGAAGAAATGACATCAGAAGAATGACCATCAACTGTATGTTGCTATGGCTTGTCACATGATGTTAGCAGCTTTAGATAGCAAAGGCAAAAATTACAGAGAGTGGAACCAATCCAAGCAGCTGTATGTATACCCGGTGATACAAAATTTCAACATCCACATATGATTTGCTGCCATCTGCTTGAAACAAGGTGAAAGGAAAAACAGTATCATCTTCCCAGAATTTAAGTTTGATACTGATGGGAGGATATTGCAAGAAAGATACGAAGATTTGATGATAAAGCTAGACTACCAAATCTTCTTCAGTTTAATAGGTATGCCAAGGCAATGTAGATAATGGAAAAAGGACATGGCTTGTGCAAATTATTTGCAAAACAAAGAGCAGCAAGGCTTATGCAAATTGTTTGGTAGGGAAAATTTTGAATGGTTTCGACGAAATTCCAACCTGCTTTGGTGTTGGGAGCTGGGCACACTTCAAAGTATCAAGTGGATCCAATATACAAAGTGCATCGGTTTCACTCTTTATTTGAGCTTCATTCGAAAACGAAGGCTCAAATGATAAATGTTGGCTTTGGAGACATAAGACCACAACTTTGGATTTGGATTTGTGGGAATCGAAAAGTGGATGTTATTAGGGATTCCTTTTAAACTATGGTCTGACGCGATCTTTCAAGATATTGGTTAGAAGTCTGGGGTTGGCTTAAAATAGAGGAAGAAACAAAGTTGAGGAATGATCTCATATGGGCAAGAATTCGAGTTAAATGCCATTTGAACTTAATTGTGTTTGATAGTTCTTGATTCTGGGATTGGATTTTAAAATCACTATATCGGTTGAGATAGCCACTATTAACACAGATTAAAATGGGTTTGGCAGTAACAACTGAGAGATCGCGAGTCCGTTTGGAAAAAAAAGGAAGAGGGTGTATTACGAGGCAATATTTTGTACTATCGAATAAACAAAGGGGTTCTGATGACACTTGGGAGGTTTCAAAAATTAAAATCTAAGGAGGGTAATCGAGGGAAGCCAAATAGACCGGAAGGGATGAAGATGCCCTTGTTTAATAAGTCATTAGTTCTCTCTTTGTTTGGGCCTTCCGTTGAGAAACTTGATGCTATTATAAAGGAAGAAGGCCCATGTTGGTCCCCAAACCTTACATCAACTTCTTTAGCGTGATGGAAAAGGCAAAGGCCCAAGTCAGGCTCAAACTACTTAAGGCATACACACCTACAATATGCAAATGACACTCTAATTTTCTGTGATGCAGACAAAATCAACCAAAATATTTAAGATCATCTTGATTTTGTTTGAAGCAATTTCTGGCCTTCACATTAATTAGAGCAAAAGCTTCATTTACCCAGTAAATGAGGTACCTAGGGTAGACAGTTTGGCAGACATTTTGGGAGGAAAAATTAGAGATTTGCCTACTGTATATCTTGGCATGCCATTGGGGGACAAGAGATAATCTAAGGGTATCTGGAACAATGTCCTGGAGAAATATGAAAAGAAGCTTGTCAAATGGAAAAGTCAATATCTGTCATTGGGTGGTAGAGTTACACTCATAAACAATGTCCTAGATGCTTTACCTACATATATGATGTCTTTATTCCCTATTCCAGCTAATGTAAGAGACAAACTGGATACAATTAGAAGAAATTTCTTATGGCATGGTAACTGTAACTCAAAGAACCACAAGTCCCATCTGGTTGAATGGGATCAAGTCATAGCCAGTAAGAAAGAAGGGGGATTGGGGATAAGGAACCTGAAAGTTCAGAATAGCAGCCTACTAATGAAATGGTTGTGGAGTTTTGCTTCTCAAGAACAATCTTTGTGGAAGGAGACAATCAGGACAAGATATGGCATGGAAAATTGGTGGATCAACAAAGCTACTTCACAACCATATGGTACTGGTATGTAGAGATCAATAAAGAATTTGTGGCCAAAATTGATAAATGATTGTAAGATCAAGGTGGGTGATGGAAGGAGGAAGACCTTGTTCTGGGAGGAAAGCTGGGTGGGACAGGGACCTCTAAAAAACAGTTTCCCTGATCTTTTTTGTTTGAGTCTTCAGGAGAAGGTTACTGTTAAAGAGATGAGAGATAACCATGGGTGGAACTTTAGATTCAGGTGACCATTGAATGATTGGGAGGTGGTTAGAATGGTTGGATTCTTGAACATTTTGGAACAGTGCAAGAATCTCAACACCAATGAGGACCAACTAGTATGGGTTCCAGACAATCAAGGGAAATTTTCAGTTGGATCAGCTTATAGGAAGTTTCAGAGATCAGGCCTATAACGAGGTTGGCCATGGAAGATGATATGGAAAGTCAAGGTTCCATTCAAGATAGCCTGTTTCTCCTAGCTTCTGGCCAAGCAGGCTGCACTAACTCAAGATAACCTCATGAAAAGAGGAGTCCAATTGTGCCCCAGATGCTCTTTTTGTGAATGTGGGGCAGAGAATAAATCATCTCTTTCTACATTGTAGAGAGACTGTGAAGCTTTGGCAGATCTCATCAATCTTAGGGGTATTAGCTGGGACTATGCCAAGGAATATAAAGGAAGCTTTAGCTTGTTAGAACAAGGATGGAAATCAAGCAGGGCATAGAGAGAGATGGAAGATTGTCCCAACTTGCATTTGGTGGACTATTTGGCTAGAAAGGAACCAAAGATGTTTTGAAAGGAACGAATGTGGCAATTGGAGCTTTAAGTCTCATCTCACCATTGAATTCAAAAGCATTCTTTTGAATTTTAAGTGGCATCTATCAAATATTTATGGTTTTATCGATGATATAGATGATTTGTACTTTGACATGACGACTTTTAAGGGTTTATGTATATGTCCATAGACCATAGGTATTTTGGGGAAACTTCAACATTATCTGATACAAGGGAAAAAAGAGGTTGTACCAAAAGATCTATTATCTGTTTTCTTAGAAGAACTGGAATAGGGTAATTCACCATTGATATAGGGTTGTCACACTTAGTTTAAAGGGGGAGTAAACTTGCCCTTGTAAATAGCGGTTCTTCCTTCACTTGACTTTATTAGCTCTCTTAACCTTGCTTGACAACCTATTATTTTAGTGCTCTAGCTTGATAGCCCATTTTTTGGTGCTCTACATTTTTGTTAACTCCTTGATCCTAGCTTAGAAACATGTTGTATTAGAGCTAACATTTCACTTTTGTACTCATTGCATCTCCTTGCTACCAACTGTATAACAAGTTAACAACAACATACTAGTGTGATCCCACAAGTGGGGTTTGGAATGGGAAGGATGGGGTGTACAGAGACCTTACCCCTAACTTGTTGTGAGATAGAGAGGTTGTTTTTGATTTATCCCTGGCTCAAGAAAAGCATTTTTCAAAACAGGGTTGAAAAGAACCAGAGTAAAAAAGCTATGATGAAAATATTGAAGAAAAAGTATTGACAACAAAAATAATACAAATGCCCAAGTTGAAGAAATAATAGTAGTTATAAATTGAAGAGTAAGACAATGCTAGAATAATGATAATAATGTAGGAAATATGGTCTAAACTAGTAGTTCTATCCTAATCCTTGACCTCCATGCTCTCCTATTTATGGTCGTGTCCAACATGCCCCATATATTTCCATTCCCAATCTTATCTCTCCTAGTATGGTCGCACATCCATCTAAACATTCTCATTTCTGCTACTTTCGCAGTAAAGGGGATAATGAAAGGCAACTTTAAGGATTGACGTATTAAGGTTCTCCTCAGAATGGGATGAAACTTTAAGATTTACGAAGCAATCTACTTTATCAAAATTGGCATTAGTTCATTTTCCTTTATTATTGCAATGTGGTGTTTGATTGAAAAATAACAATTAACAATTACTTGAAATTTGTAATCTTGTGGTTTGAAAAGGATGATTTCATGGAGAGGATTAAAGATTGGAAAAGCTCTTATTTATAGGTAGGAAGTCTAGATCTCATTCTATCAAAAAAACTAATGATGCTGAAACTAAAATTAAAAGAATGGAATGGAGATATGGAGGATTTTCTTTTAAAAAAGTTAGACTTGCTAGAGGATGTGACAATACTTGACAGAATCATGAAAGGAAGGAATCTAGAAGAAGCTAAATTAATTCAGAAGACATCCAAATGCAGTTGGAAGAAACAACTAGATGTGAGGAAATTTGTGGAGAAAATGTCAAGGTGTCTTTGGTTGAAACAAGGAGATACAAATACTATATTTTTCAAAAAATGGCCAAGGCACATCGAAGATAAAACCATTCGATAGAATGGTGGTTGAGGGGGGTCACTAGTGAAGATCCCTAGGAGGTTCTAAAGTTCTATGAACAACTCTCTATTGAAATAGAGAACTGGAGTCCTAATTTCTCAATGGGAAACATAGGAAAGACAATTGTGAAGAAAACTCATGGTTGACAAGACCTTTTGAGCAAGAAAAGGTCATTTAAGTGATCAAATACAGTGTAGGAGATAGAGGCCCTAGCCCATGGTTTCTCAATAGTTTTTACCAAAAGTGCTGACTTGTAGTAAAAGAAGACATTGTGAAGCTATTCTCAAAAAAAGAAGAATAAGACATTGTGAAAGCCATGGCACTATTTTTTCAAAAGAAGGGTTTGAAAGAAGCTTCGAATGCTACCTCCCTTCATTCTAATTCCCAAGAAAAACAACCATTGAATTGAAAGATCTCAAACCCATTGGATCGATTGATAGTGTGTATAAATTACGGCCAAAATTCTAAAAGCTATAAATTATAGCCGTAGTATACCTGTGGATATATAGACTAAAGTTACCAGTTTCAATTTTTTTTTTATAGCCATAGTTCCTAAGCTGATTTCCAAGTCACATATGTTTTTTCTGAAAAAGAGACAAATTACTGCCGCTCTATTGATTGTCAATAAAGTGTTGGATTCAAGTATAAAGGATAAATACGCATGATCTAAATTCTAAATATATAATTGTAAAAATGGTTATGGAGATTCTTCAATAACTATCGACTACAAAAATTGTTATGGAGATTTTGTGTAAAAAGGCTAAAATGCTCCAGACACCATCCTAAGAATTTTTAAATCCCCCCCGCTCTTCTCCCTTTTCGGTGGTCCTTTTGCCCACTAGAAACCTACTTCCCTAACCTTTCTTTCATCCTTTTCTTTAATCGGTGGAGAACAACATATATTTCACAGTGGGTTTCAAATCCTTTGACGTAAAAAAGATCTCAAGGACAACATGTATCATGTATGAGTGGATCGAGTTTAGTAGAAACGCCATTACAATGACCTCCTTCAATAAGAGATCCATGGAATGGATTGTTCAGACCCTCACAGAAGCATCTAAGACACAAGGAAACATAGTTCGTAGATGGAAGAAGACAAAAGCCTTGTTAGAGAATTTATGTGCGCGTAACTACAATTAGTTTGGAAGATACACCAGTATGATAAATATACTAGAATAACTGTCTTAGTTGGACAGAATCCAGGAAGAGAGGGAACTGTCTGAAGATGAGATTTCAATAAGAGCAAAATACTAGTGGAATTCGAAGTATTAGCAAAGCACGAAAAAGCTAGTTGGAGGTAGAAATCTAGAGCTTTGTGGTTGAATGTAGGAGACAATACTACTAAATTCTTCCAAAGACTGGCCACAACTCATAGGAGGTATAACACAATTGACAGGCTAGTGGCGAGCAGTGCAGAAACTCAGGAACCTAAAGGAATCAGAGAGGTCATGATTGATTTTTACTCCAAGCTTTACTCAGAACTTGAATCATGGAGACCTTCCTTTGAGTTTGGGGGATGAACAATAGTCTCGGCTGAAGAAAATGAATGGTTGCAGAGATCTTTCTGAAAAGCAGAAGTACTACAGATCATTAAGCAGTGTGCTAGTGACAATGCTCCAAGCCTCGATGGTTTCACTATGTCTTTCTTCGAAGAGTGTTGGGACATTTTGAAGGAAGACCTAATGCAAACTATCTTCAATTTCCACCAAAGGAGCTTCTTTGAGAAATCATTTAATGCTACTAACGTAGCTTTGATACCAAAGAAGTCTGAAGTAGTAGAACTAAAGGATTTCAGACCAATCAGCTTAATTGGAGGGGCTGATCACTGAAAGATTGAAAACAGTTATAGGGAAGTCGGTAGATAGACATCAAATGGCATTCCTGAGAGGAAGGCGAATCATGGATGCTGCTCTATTGGCAAATGAATTGGTAGATTCTAGGGTGAAACAAAAGAAACTAGGCGTCGGATGCAAGCTAGACATCGAAAAAAGTTATGATCATGTCAATTTGAATTTCTTACTAAAAATTCTGAAAGACACGGGCTCTGGAGATAAATGGATATGCTGGATATAGTTTTGCATTTCAAGTGTAAGATCTTCACTCATCATAAATAGCAAATTGAAGGATTTTTTTAATCACATAGAGGTGTTAGACAAGGAGACCCAATGTCACCTTTTTTGTTCCTTCTGACTATGGAGGGCCTAACCCACATGTTTAAAACATTGAAGGCGAATTGGTGGCTTAAAGGATTTAGTGCTCAAACAAGGAGGGGTGGTGATTTGGAAATCACACCTTTTTTTATGCAGATGATGCTTTGTTTTTTGTGAGTCAGAAGTGGCACAAATTAGACACCTAAGAGCAATCCTTACCTAAGTTGCTCAGACTCTTCACTTTTGGTGCCGCACCCGTGTCGACACGACATGGGTGTGGGTGTGGGATCCGTGTCCGATTTGGTCAACCAATTTTGGGTACTTTGACCAAAATCGATGGAGAAAGTTTGGACAATTTTAATGATTTCTGTAATCAATACAAACGCTAAGGTGAAATTGAAGAAAATGGAATAGAAATTTCTATGTCACTCCTTTTCTTTTAATCTCCTTCCAAGATTCTCCTCAAGTTCTCCATATATCTCATAATTTAGATTTTATAACTCTATTTTTAGATGTTTTAATTATTTTTAGGCGAATCCTCGCACCCGTATCCATACATGGATCTATATCCTCGAATCTTAAAAATTAAGTCATGAAGGTTCCAACCTTTAGATCTGCACACGTATCGGACACCCACACCCGAGTCTAAGCAACTTAGATCCTTGCAATATTTGAGGGCATCTCAGGACTTCATGTTAACTAGTAAAAAAGTTTCCTCTTTCCAATTAATCAGGTAGACATTTTACGAAGTCTAGCTCAAAATCTGGAATGTCAGGTAGCTTCTTTGCCTAGAAAGTATGGAATGAGGTAATGGAGAGGTGTGAAAATGGGCTCCTCAAGATGGAAAAGCCAATACCTATCAATGGGGAGTAGGTTGACCCTCATCAAGTCAGTTTTAGATGGGCTACCTTACTACATGATGAGCTTATTTTCAGTCCCCAAGAGCATTGTGAAGAAAATCAACAGAATGAGAAGATCCTTTATGTGCCAAGGAAACAAATAGAAGAGGGCACAATCTAGTGAAATGGGAGATACTCACTTTGAACAAAAACCAAGGTGGCCTTGGCCTGGGAAACGTAAACAACCAAAATAATTTTTTACTACAAAAATGGTTATGGAGATTCTGTACTGAAGAGGGAGCCCTATGGAGAACGTTCACAACAAGGAAATATGGCTTGCTTATCCTATGGACTACTGAGGAGGTGACGGGGTCGTTTGGATGTAGTGTGTGGAAGATCATTCGAAGGTTGTGGCCAGATTTCAACAACAATATCTATGTCAGTGTGGGTAATGGCCTGAGAATAGATTTTGGAATGAAATTTGGAATGGGGATGATAGCCTGAGGAGCTTATTTCCACACCTCTATACTTTGAGTCTTCGAAGATCTGCTACTATCGCCCAAGTATGGAGCCAACAAGGGTGGGACTTAGTGTTTAGGAGGGCTTTGAATGACTAGGAAATTGAAGATATGGTCAGGTTACTAAAGGTGCTAAATACCTCATCCGATATATCTCAAAGAAAGGACAAACCAATTTGGAGATTGCATAGCAAAGGAGTATTCATAGTTAAATTTTGCTATTGGAGGATGAATGTCAATCAATCATTGTCAGATAATTGGCCTTGGAAACTAGTGTGAAAGACTAGAAGCCCATTAAAAGTTTCATATTTACTTGGCTAGTCATAAGAAAAGCCTGCCTTACCCATGAGGCATTCAAAAAAAAGGGTATGCAGTTTTGTTCAAGGTGTTTTATGTGTGAGCAGAAAACAGAGGTAAATAACCATCTGTTTATTCACTGTAAAGCAGCCTCAAATCTGTGGAATATGTTTTTGTGTATATTAGGGGTTAGCTGGGTGATGCTAAAGACAACCAGGGAGCTCCTTAGCAGCTCGACAGGAATTGGCAACAGAGGGAGAAAGGAAGACTGGTGGAAGACTATACCAGCATGTAATATGGTGGACTCTATGGAAAGAAAGGAATGTTAGATGTTTTGAAGGACAAAAAGAAAGTTTTTAGAAGATCAAAATGAAATGCTGAAGTCTTTTATTTTTTTTGTGTAAACAAGAATTGGTAGGTGAAATCATAGAAATAGTTGATTTTACAGGAAACTTGTAATTTTGTATATCTTTTTGAGGGTGTGCACATCACCCTATGGGATGTAAGTTTCCAATTCATCATCTCTTGGATGATGAATTTTTTGTGGATACAAAGTTACCCTTGTCTCAAAAAGTATATAAGGGATTAAAGACCTGGGTCAGGGTTACTATGTAAACTTGGTATTGAGATAGCCTATGACTATGTATATTCAGGGTGTTTGCTTCACATGTTACAACAATGGGAATTAATTATAAATGGGTTAACTGAATCAGGTCTTGTAACGTTAGAATGATATGGAAGACAAATGGAGATAGGCTTTTTCATTACGAAATTTTGCTGCCAAGTTCGAACTAGGAGTTCCCTGTTTCCTTTTTTGAACCATTGGAAACAAATATGGAAGTCAAGAGAAGCATGTCTTACCCAAGAATCAAGATATTCTGTAATGAGGGGCTACCTGTTGTGTAACAAACGTTATATGTGTAATAACAACACAAAGCTAATCAACCCTCTATTCTTACATTGTTTTGTTGCAACACATATATGAAATGTTTTACAGTATTTTGGGCATGAACTAAGTGATGCTAAAATCAACCACAAATTGACTAGATTGTTGGAGCATGAAATATGTGAAAGGGTCTTTGAAGAATAGATGGAATACAATTCCACCTTTATGTGGGAGAGGCAGGGAACTAGCCTCCTCCCCTCTTCTCCTTATTAGTAGTATTATCAAGTAATCACGTAATTCCTTATTCTTCAATGTGTTATACTATCTGATGTTTCATTTGCTTTATATCGTGCTGTTTATGTTGTCATACTTTTTTTTGTAACCTGTTTCATAATTTCTTCTTTGAGCCGAGGGTTTATTGGAAACAACCTCTCTACCCCACAAAGGTAGGGATAAGGTCTACTTACACCCCACCCTCCCTAGACCCCACTTGTGGGATTATATTGGGTATGTTGTTGTAGTTGGGTCAAGATGGATTTTGTAAATGACGTGGAAACCTTGTTATGGGTATAGATAGCTTACAATAGATGGTACAAGGCTTTTCTAGTATTTTTTTTGTAATATACCCTAGCACAAACTTTATGATATATCAATAATACTATTCTTTTCCCCGACAAAATACACAGCTTCATTTTATTCCAGAAATATGCTTTGGAGGGCATTGTACATGTAGTATGAGTTCCTTCTACTTGATTGCTGGCTGTACTCCGTCTCTTATAATTGTTGAAGGATAGAGCCATAGAGGTTGTACAACACTTATTTGTTGATATAAAGGGTGAAAATCTCTTACACATCTAAGTTGTTCATTGTCCTTTGAATTTTTCAGGATCCAAGTTTCTCTAAGTTCTTAGAAAAGCACAAGGACATTGAAGCAATGCAAAATGGAGTAGTGGTAAGTAATTTCAAGATGTTTACCTTTAAACTGTTGTTTGCAAGTTTTATTGGTTGGTAGTGAATGTTGTCTTCCAACAGTGGAAGTGTTCATGGTCTAGCTCATATTTCGGATCGAATCTGTTCATATCGACCTCAGGGAGAAGCCTAAAAAATCGTGAAATTAGGGGAAAACAGGACTTTTTAGTGATATTTCAAAAATGTCTATGCTGTTCTCTACACTCTACTTTCCTAACTTCCAACGAGCTAATAAAGGTTAATAATTTTTTTTTAGTGAAATAAAAGTAAATTTTATAGATATTCTTTGAGATTGGTGCTATTAAGTATTGGTTTTAGATTTGTTTTTACCGTTTTGCTTTGGAATGGAATGTGAACATAATTTCAGTAATAAAATGTTAAAAAGGTTGAACTCATCATATTCAAAGCAAGGATCCACCTCGATTAACGTGTTTTGTTAGAATGATTTCGATACAATTACTTGATTGCTGATTTTTTTATATGTCGAGACCGCTTGTACAAAATCGTGCATACGCCCTTGACTTGACTTCCAGTTTAAGATGTTAATTTGACTTTCTATTAATATTAATGGTGATGAATTTATTAAAATAGTTCCATTTTCAAAAGAATAATAAATAAAATAATAATTAAAAAGTTCGGTTGTTTTTTAAACATTGGAATAACATGCAAGTGTTATGTTTTTCCATAAGCGAGGGCCGATGGGAACTTCTGATTGCATTATGAAGAATATCTTGAAAATTATTATTTGACTGGAGGCAAGTTTTAATGGTTTTGACGGCAATGCAAAAACATTATTTGAAAGAAGAGATAATATTTGCTGCTTCCGAATGTCCTAGCAGCTCAAGATATAAGGGCTATAGAAAATGATAGAAATTAGAATTTAATGTAGATTACGGTGATAGAGATGATAAGAGTCAATTTAAGCTTCTTGTCTATACTATACAAAAGACCATCACTCGGAATATTCAGGGGTTGAGTGGTAAGCAAAAGACATAGGTGATAGGGCTAAAAATTTACTTACACGTATATGGAGAACCAACACCTATTGTTTGACTTAAACAGATTATTCGGGTCTTCATTTAGAGCGTAGTATTTGGTGAAATAGGTTGATTGACTTAGCCTTCGCAGTAAGAAGGGAACAATGGAGGAATTGTAATGTTTTTGGTACAATGGGGATTAGGTCTTTTAAGGAGACTATTTGGGGCGTACATTCAGTTTCACTGCTGGATAGTTTCACTGTTATCCAACAAAACTGTGAGCCGTACTTCAACATTCATGGAAGTATATGGCCCAACTAGAGGAATAGGAGGGAACTTTCAGCTAGAGCTTTCAGTACTGAAATGCTATTGGGATTAGCCTTGAGGAATAGGAGGTGATGTTAATGTAAGAAGATATGAAAAAGGAAGAAGTGTACACGATAGACAATCCATGGTTATTAGGGACTTCTAAAGTTTTATTGAAGATTTCGAATTAGTTGACTCTCCTTTACATGGGGGTAAATTTACTGGAGTCTAAGGGAATGATCCAAGAAGAACATCTTGACTAGACTGATTATTACTTACAAATGAGTGGGATGATAAGTTCAAGTTTGTTATTCCTACTTTTGATTGATGTGGTTTTTGAGGATTCTTATAACTCGCGCCAACTAACTTGGCGTTGAGTAGTAACTATTGGTGTTATTGCTTTCGTTATATACCATCTCAAAATTCATAATAAGTGGCTGTACAATCTACCTTTGGGTCCGCTTGCTTTAAAATGTTATGCAGTACCAACTTTAAACTTAGTGTGTGCTTGGATAAGCTTAGACCAATCAGAATAAAGAGAGTATTACAAGGTATCCTCTTTCTTCCCCTGAACTCATGGACCGGACCCTCTTTGCCTAAAGAAATTAATTGGATAATTTTCAACACTCAATATTCCGGGCATGTATGTCACATAGTCATCCATATTTGATGGTGAAATTTTTTAGGTGGAACACATTGACAACCCCTTAAACTTGCAAGTAAATTTCATTTAGATACTTGAATTACGTCTTGTTTCTATTTCTCACTTGAACATGATAAAATGTTTCTATTAGACATTTCTGGCTCAAATTAGGAAAATTTATGCACGTGTTGTTGTTTTCTCAAACGCCTCAAATGCCCATTATGTAGATAAGCTAACCACTTAAAAATGTCACCTCTTTTAATTATACGCATTAGCCTCATAAGCTGTAAAACCTCGTGCCTGTTACGATTGAGGCTGATGTGTATAATTAAAGGTGGTGACATATTTTATGTGGTTAAGTTCTCTATGTAATAGGCACTTAAGAACATGCACAATTATTTTTTCATAATTTGAGCTGAAAGTGTAACATGAACACTTTATCATATGTTCACGTGCTCAATCGAACATGCCTTATTTTGCGTGTCTATATGTAATTTACTGTCAAGTTTAAGGGCTGTCAATGTATTCCGCCAATATATCTGTTGGGCATGCGCTGGATTGCGGACGCATATTTTGGATAGCCTGGCCTTATATGTGTTTTGTCTTTCTACCAATAGGATTGCAAAATGGAAACCTCATGATTGCCTTTTAGAGCTAGTTATATAATTGTATCTTGATTACTCTGAGATATCGAAGTATTTTGCGTCTGATCAACTTCGTGGCAGTTCTCAGATGAGGATGAGATGAGTAATCATGGAAGAGACTCGGTGACTGAAGACAACCAAGGTAAAAACAAGGGAAGACTTTTGACAGTATCTGCCATTAGTTCTTGGTGTCGACTGATCAAAGAAGAGCACAAGGAGGAAGCAGTTGTTTGTTTATTAAATGCTTATCGAGCAGCATGCCACTATGGTGCTGAATCCATTGGCCTAAGGTTTCAGAATGCTGAGACATTCTGCAGCTTAGTAATGTCTGTTCTTTCCGAAGCAGATAATATACTTCGTCGACTTTTGGGGCTATCATCCTCCAGTTACAAGAAAGAAGCAGTACTAGAACTGAAGGAGACCCCACAATGGGTTAATGTGAAACCTCTCATCAAATCATACTTAAGGAGTACACTATCTCTGTTGAATCAGGTTACTGATTCAGAAATTCTGGCTTTCACTTTGACTCGGCTCAGGGATTCTTTACCATTATTTGCTGCTTTCCCATATCTCTTGCAGAGGCTCATTAAGGTACATTATCTTTAGCACTTGATTTGTATGAAGAGTCTTCTACATGCGATTTGATGACATCTTATGCATATGCTATCCCAGATTGACTATTAAAATTGTTGAAGCACTTTTTCTTAATTAAAAATTGATCTCAGAAATGTATGCATTACTCGAGTCCATACACTTGCTGGTAAGCTACTAGCGTACTACTAGTGGAATTTTTAGTTTTGCTGTATTATTTTATTTTAAACTTTTTTTGCTCGTGTATCCCATATATGATGTATGCTTTTGTGAATCAGATAAACAATATGTTTAGCTGTAATTTTCATGCATATGCTGTTACCTCTTAGTGAATTCCTATAATATGTCATGTGAGATAATTGTTGTCCTAGCTGGACATTGAGCTGATATAAGTTGTATATTCTGGAAATGCGTATTTGATATTCTGGGATCAGTATTGCACGCTGCATTGCATTTTATTGAGCATAGCTCCTATGTTGACAATTGATGCACAACGTAACATGGTCGTATGTAATAAGATCAACCCAACTAGGTTGAGGTCGAATCCACCAGGAATATGGGAGAACTTTCAGAGATTACTATTTCATGAACCCCAATTCATTACCATTGTGGTTTTTCTAGAGAGTTGCATATGTAATTATTTTACTACTAAAGACGTACCTCGTAGAACTAATCCCCACATTCAAAAATCCTATGATTTGCAATTTGAAGTTATGTTAACATTGTGAATCTTCCCTGGTCTGTGATGCTAATACTACTTTTACGTAGCTGAATATATTCTTGACCTTTATGTTGAAACAGACGACAATACATTTGTGGGCTACAGGTGGGGGGATGCTATCATCAGCATCTTTTTCGATCGTACTGGATGTGGCCTCTCTATTTACAACTGATTGTTTTGACAATTGCTTAGCAAAAGCTTTTGTGGCTTATCTTTCTCAGTCGAGAGCTACGGAAATTGTCAATAAGAAACATTTGCAGTTCCTAAGAAATTCCTTAGTTGACTTGTGCTCTCTAGATGTTCAAAAATCATTGTCTAAAGCCACCGTGTCTGTACGTCAGCTTGCAAAAGTATTACAGTGGGGTTTGCGTACAAAGAAAAAGGTAATTAAAATTGCCCTGTGATTTTAATGATTAAGTAGGAATAATGTTGCTAAAAGTAGCTTCTTGACTAATTTTAATCATCTTGTGGTGCAGGAAGCTCTTCAAAGGATCTGCAGTTGGGAGTACGCCAATTATATTAATCTCTGGGTTGGTTTTATAGCACGCAATGTACGGGATTATGATCTTCAGGCCTTTTTCTTCACTATGGTTCAACTTATAAATGGAGTGGTGCGCCTGTTTCCTGGACCGAGATATTTCCCTTTAAGACTCAATTGCATTCAATGGCTTAATGATCTGTCTAACTCTACTGGAGTTTTCATCCCTATTGCTTCATTTGTGTTGGATGTTTTGGAATATAAAACAGTCGGAGCGCGTGGAAAACCTGGACCTGCTCTCTTCTTTCAGTCTGTTCTAAAGGTTGGTTGATTTTAGGATTAACTTGACTATCTTGCAAATGAGTTTTCTCTATGTATTTGTGTCACCATTTTAAATTGCAAATGAACATACTGCAGTTGCCAAAGAGTTGCTTGAAGTCTCAGACATTCCAAGATGAATGCATTACATCTGCAATTGAACAACTATCATCACACTTTTTACAATGGAGCTTCCACATTTCTTTCCCGGAGCTAGCAACTGTTCCACTCATCCGTCTGAAAAAGTTTAATGAGTCAAAGACAAAGGAAAGTCTATGCCGTGCGGTGAAACTTTTGATTGAGCAGGTACTCAACTTACCTTTGATGTTTTTTGATGGTTAGTTACCTAGTATAGCCATTTCCATTCAGAAACATGCATGGTGGATGCTGTTATTGTTAAACTAAATTATGCTGGAGATGCAGCTTTAAACAGGATTTGTACCAAGTACCCAGCTGAAGGTCAATTATGTGTTGGAATTAATTAAAGCTCAAAGGCATCTCATGCAATGCAACCATCTTACTCTCATTTGACTTGAGCACTTGTTTGAGATCAGACATATTCAGCATTTGCTTGACAGGGTTCCTTTGGTTCAAAAGTAGATTAAAATAATGGGTGTTGGACTATCGGTGCAAGTATAGAGGAGGATAGCATTGTGTTGTCCTTTACATAAGTATGAAAATAGAATATTCCTGTTTAGATAAAATAGTTAATGTGCACGGTCATTCTCATGTATTAAATTGCAAGGACTTGAAGTACATGGGATATGATGATTTGGAAATCATAGAGTTCCTTTCCTTTGTCTGTAAGTTAGTTTGTGAATTACATAGTTAAATGTTTCTTTTCATAATCTGGGATTGGACAAAGTTGTGCTTGTGCCTTGTGGCTAGGAAGGAAAAGATAGCTTAGACAGATTTGCCAATTCAGTTTAGTTTGTGGATCCCTTTTGTCCTGTTTCTATTTAATATTCATGTGTTCGGAAGCAGTTTCTATCCTAACATCTCTCTCTTCCTCACATTCCACCCCTGCTGTCTTTGAGGCTTCTTTTAGTTTTCCTAGTTAGAATGGGTGAGGTATACTGGCTAAATAGTTGACACCGGTAAATAAGACAAGACCATGATCCAAGCTATCAAATTTCTCAATAATAATTTTTCTTCTTACCATCAGTTGCTTTTCTTGTCTCGTTCCGACGTTCTGAGCGCTTTCTTTTGCCTCTGCAGGTGGAGAAAAATGTCGATTCTGTGCAAAAGAAAAGAAATGAGGTTGCCTTTTCACCAAATGATCATCAATCTGTTGAAACATTCCTTCAGGTAGCACATTTCTTATCAACTAGTAACAGCTATCTTTCATACTGGAGAAATATTATTTATTTAATTTAAATATATGTTCAACCTGCAGTTTGAGAAGTCCAGTGTCAGTTCTCCATTTTCTCAGTACTACAGAAGTGTAGTTGACAAGGCTGCTCTAAGGGGCTCACATAAGAATGAAAAGATTAGGTACTGTGACGCTTCTGCAATTTGATTTAATTTCTTTCAGTAGTCTAATGTGTAGGTGACTTTGTCGTTTATTTTACTGTGAGGACTGATAATAATGTTGTGGAACAATGGATGGCTACAGGGTATGGTTCATATTTAATGATTCGTCCCTCCCCCTGGGTATGTGGGTGAGATATTCTGTAGGGGGTTCCTCTGGACCTTTTCCGTGGAGTCCCTTATACATATCTTTGTCATTAACTATATTTGGATAAAGCTGTTTGCAATTTGAACAACATTATCAGTTGGGGATGGGGTGGGGGGTGGGGTGGACAACTCTATTAGTGAACTGGGGTAGAACTATATGGGGTGAATGAGTCACCCACCATGTCTTGTTCCAGATATAGCAGCAGTTGAGTGTTATCTGGACTCAAGTTGCGATTATTTTAAGGGTGATGGTTATGATATAGATTGTGCTCATGGTAACTTTTTGTTTCTACTCCAATATCAATGTGTTGTTTTAGTTTTACGTCGAGCTAAGAATGTTTTGCAGTACTACTTATGGCGTACTAATTGTGTAAATTCTACTGCAGTTTGCCGAGACGAAATAAATCAAAGCGTAAAAGAGATGACAGTTTGATCAACGTTTCAGGCCACAAGGATCTGAATACTGTTAATGGAACAAAGAAACGGGTCAAAAGACGAGCTCTGAAGGCATAATTGTTGTACCATTTTTTTGCTTGCTATAGGTTTTGATAATTTTCTAATTGGCTCCTACCAGGTTGGAAATTTTGAGCTGGGTAAACAATATATGTTATTTTTCAAAACAGAAAATAGAAATCAATTTTGTTGTTGCCTATTTTTCAAAACAGAAAATAGAAAAAAGATTTTGCTCCTATTGAGGTTCTTGAATCGCTGATTGGTTTATTTTTATTTTTCATTTGTCTTTCCAAGTTGAATCAAATTGGAAAAAGTATACAAAATACACCCTAAAACTTCATTTGTCTTTTCCTTCTATTTTTTTATTTTTTTATTTTTGCTCATCTTTATTTATTTAATTTTTAGTTATGAAACTAAAAAAATTATCTATTTTATACATTTTGTACTTTTTTAAATAAAATTTATCCCTACATTCAAGTGCTAAGGTTCAACAATTTTTCTTTTCATATATATATATATATGAGATACTCTATAACTCTTGCGTTAGAGGTAATACTTACGGCCTGCTTGGATTGACTTAAAAAAAAGTAGCTTTTAAGTAAAAAATAAAAAGTAGGAGAGATCTTAATTTCATTTTAAACTTATTTTAAATTATTTTTAACCTTGTTAAACACTTCCTAACTTATTTGAAGTCATTTTTGACTTATTAAGTTATTTTTAAATTTGTCAAACACTTTCAGAAGTCAAAAGCTGACTTAAAAATAGGTTTGATCAACTTTTAAGCCAATCCAAACACCCTCTTAGTCCAATGACCTTTAGAGAACAAGTTATGTCCCATGGGAAAGAGTTGATATTGTCTTATTGTGTCTTAATTTATGAGATGCTCTATAACTCTTCTTTTAGAGGCAAAACTTAAATCAACAACTTAACAAGTTGTGCCTATGTGCAAGACTTGACATTACTACATTATGTCTTGATTTATGAGATACTCTACAATTATTGCCATAGAGGTTACAACTTGTTAGACCAAGGACTTCCAAACAAGAAGTTAAGCCCCATGGGCAAGACTTGACACTACCACATTATGTCTTGATTTATTAGATGCTTTATAACTCTTGCCTCTATGGCAAGACTTAGCCCAAGGACTTCAAAGAACAAGCTGCATCTCATGGGCAACATTTTACATCATTACTAAGTTTAACTTATGGGGAACACAATAACTTCTGTCTTAGAGGCAAAACATAGCTCAGAGACTAAAAAAATAAAATAACATATGCCTCATAGGCAATAATTTACACTATTTCACTATGTCTAACTTATGATATGCTAACTCTTTTCTTTATGGAAAGACTCAGACCAAGTGCTTCAAAATAAAAAGTTACTCCATATATACTAGCAATATATGAGATCTAATCTAAAAATTTGGTAGTCACATGTATAGATCTATTAGAATAAGTACAAATCCTCAAAGTGGATCAAAATATACATACTTGTCTCAAAAGCAAAAGACTAGTCAAAGCTAAAAATAGAAGGAAACATGTTGATCCAAGGTGCCATAAGCTCACTCTCGCCTCTGAATATCCCTGCAGTAGCGTCGATATTAATGCTAGTGACTGGTGTTCGAACCTACATCACAAAAACATATGCAGAGTGTAAGATGAGTATCAAAAAATAGATATCTGATGGCATCATATGACGATTGAGATTGGAAAGTAAAGAAAATAATGAAAAGCGAGAAATAACACCAACTAGAGGTCAAATGAGCGGAACTACAACGACAGTCTAACTGACATGCACACGAGTCTAGGAATGAAAGGTAAATAACTAGTTATAACCTAACTGCCCCCATAAGCTTAGAAGGTACACTCATTAAGCTTAAGAGTATTCCAGAATTGCCACAACTATCCATGGACTCGAACTGCGGTAAGGCACTCCAAGAATCTAATAGAACCACCAAGTTAGGATTTGAACCTGGTTAATAAAGGTGTGTCCGGACTTGAATAAAGTCTAATAAGGATGTGTTAGGGCCTTGAAAAGTGACTAAAGATATAAGCCAAGGCCTCGAACATGGCTAATAGAATGTATGCCACGACCTCGAACCCTGCTAAGAGATGATACACCTTTCACGCCCCGAGCCTACACCCTAGGCGTGGCCGACACTTGAAAACCATTGCTGACCCCAAGCGAACCCTTGGCCTGGCTCAACTCTCAACGGAAGACTTACTCAATATAAGATGAACTCAAGAGTACAACTTTAACTCAAATGCATAACTCAGAATATCATAAAATATTCAACTAGCCCGAAATAGGCAACTCAAGTCTTTAAAAAATTGACATCTGCAAATGAAAAGACTAATGAACTACTACTGTCTATCTATTTATGAAACCTCTAATACTATGAGGGATGTCGGGACAAGACCCTTGATCATCCTAACAAACTGAAATAATAGAAAGATAAATAAGGGATCCTCCGAAAGCAAGGAGGCTCACCAAACAACTCTGGAACTCGACTGGATCAACGAAGCGCTGGTTGATGATCCTGGTTACCTGTATCTGCATCATGAAAGATGCAGGCCAAATGGCGTCAGTACATGAAATGTACGAGTATGTAAGGGGAATACTGAACATAACATGCAAGCTTGAACTGATAAAAAGGAAACATACTCACCTCGACTCTACTCAACTCAACCTCGACTCATGGATACTCAACTCAATGCAATATAAAACGATGATAAAAGTGCAGTTTATATAAAACATTTAAACTAGTAGTTAACAACTCAATGTATTTAAAAATACAATAATAACTCAGTTTGTATGTAAAAATATAAAATTACTCTGTTTGAGAGATTTTCTAACCGACAACCATCACTATGAGCTATGTGATGATACAACGTGTCGCCCACGCTGGCAGAACAGTCATATACCTTGCCGGGATATAGAACTCCTCAACTAAATGGATCCACTAGTCTATGCTTAAAAAGCAATAAGGAATCATCTAAAAAGTATGACCCTTTTTACCCATGTTGGCTACATGGTTTATGAGGGTTGTGAGTTGTTAGAACTCTCCCCCATATCGGTGCTCAATACTACTCCCAAAATATAACTTCGCTCATATGTTTTAAAAAAAACATTTCCTCTTCCTCAACTTTGAGATTATTACTCAAAAGGTTTCTCTTAAAAGAGATAGTACTCAAAACTCCTCATGAACTCTTTTGGAAATCAGTGTTTCCTCTTTTTCTTAAATATAAAAATATTTCTCTTGGGAATACTTGTTCCCATATATCATTTTAAAGAAAATGAACTCAACTCTACTCTTCCTCAACTCAAATACTCAAGTCTTAAAACAAGTTTAAGAGATTGTAAAAGACTTCTCAAACAGACTCGAAAGACTATCTCAAACTTGACTCTTAACTCTATCTTGAATTTGAATTGTGAATTCAAGAGTTATGATTTATGATAGGAAGGATATCGTGATGATTAAATGAGTTTTAGATAGTTAATAATAAGAAACGGTCAAAAAATATTGTCTGGGAAGCAAGGGCGCGACGCGGAGATGAATTAAAATATTTGGTCACGAAATAATTTTTAAAACAGTGGAGTCCGTGTTCTCTCTGGGACGCGGAGAAAGAAAAATTACTCTGGGGAGCAAGTCTGCGACGCGAACCTGAGCAGCTATTTCTTCCTGATCTTTTCTTCTTGTCCCAAACTCGATTCAACTCATACCCACTAAACTCCTACGGTAAAAACTCTCGAATTCTTATAAACCAGAACAATTCCAGCGAAACTCACTCAAGAACTATCAATTTACTCAACTCCTTGACAAAATTCTCGCCTCAAGAACTCAACAAAACATTAAAATTCAAGAATGGAGAGCAACACTTCAAGAACACTCATCAAGAACTTAATTTCTCAAGCTTTATGGATGAAATTCAAATATGTAAATCATGATTCGCATGTGGGAGAACGAACCCAACACTATGAAAATTTACATACCTCGATTCGCAAGAGATCTTGATGTTCTTCCTTTTTCTCCTCTTTTCCTCTTCTTGAACTCTCTTCTAAAACTCTAAGCGTAATTTAGGATTTGTAAAACTGACCCAAATCATATTTGACCCCAAAATATTACTAAAAATGTTTTAATCTGATGGGGTAAGGAAAATATCAAAATACCCCTCACTAATTCGGGAAACTTTCCTTAACTGGACAAACTAACTTCAAACGGGCATATCTCCCTCATACGAGCTCAAAAATTAGCAAACTCGGTGGAGTTGGAAAGAGGATTCCAAGACCTTTCATTTGATATCTTATGGGCCACCTAACTCATCTTATACTGAAATTTATGGTCGTTTGAAGTTTATCCAAAACTCACAACTTAAGCAAAACTTGAAAAATTCAGATTTGGCTCTTTCCAAATTAGTTCTTTCTAAATTTAGCCCTTTCTAAGGCGGGATGTTACAATATCTCCCCCTTGGGAACATTCGTCCTCGAATGAGATCAATCTAAAGTAGAACTAAGGGTGGAAATATCTAACACCCAACATGCAATTTAACACAACATTTCAACTTAAAAAGTACCAAGAGAAAAAAAATTAGTACCTTGATTGGGTTCTCCGGACTCAAATAGATATTTGAATCTCTTCTTCATATCCTCCTCAGCCTCCCAAGTAGCTTCCTCAACAAACTGGTTACTCCATAAAACCTTGACTGATTCAACCTCCTTGGTTCTCAACTTACGAACCTGACGATCAAGTATCTGAACAGGAATCTCCTCATAAGATATGCTGTCCTTAATACCAATATTTTCAGTAGGTATAATAAGTGAAGGATCGCCCATATACTTCTTCAACATTGAAATGTGGAGTACCGGATGGACTGCTGTTAACTCTGACGGTAGCTCCAACTCGTAGGCTACATTGCCAATCTCTTGGATATCCTGTAAGGAAAAATATACCAGGGACTAAGCTTCCCCTTCTTGCCAAACCTCATAACACCCTTTATGGGTGAAACCTTAAAATAAACCCAATCATCCACCTCAAACTCTAAGTCTCTTCTCCTAACATCTGTATAGGATTTCTGACGACTCTTCACTGTTTTCAACCTTTCTTGAATAGTCTTCACTTTCTTCGTAGCTTGATGAACCAAGTCTGTCCCTATCAACCCAGCCTCACCAACCTCAAACCATCCAATAGGAGATCTACATCTTCTCCCATAAAGAGCCTCATAGGGAGCCATTTGGATGATAGAGTGGTAACTGATGTTGTAAGCAAACTCAATGAGAGGTAAGTGATCATCCCAATTTTTCTAAAGTATGAATCGTACGCTCTTCTTGACCATCAGTCTGGGATGAAAAGCACTACTCAAATTTACCTTGGAACCAAAACTTTCTGGAAAGACTTGCAAAATTGTGCGGTGAATTGTGCACCTCTATATGAAATAATGGACACCGAAACTCCATGAAGTCTGACTACCTCTTGGATATATAACTTGGCATATTCTTCTGCTGAAAAAGTAGTCTTTACCAGTAAAAAATGGGTTGATTTAGTCATCCGATCTACAATCACCCAAATCGAATCATGCTGCCTGCGAGACCGCGGCAAACCAATAATTAAATCCATATTGATCATCTCCCACTTCCATTCCGGAAGATCTATGTTCTGAGACATACCACCAGGCCTCTGGTGCTCTACCTTTACTTGTTGGCAATTCGGGCACTTAGCAATAAATTCTGCAATACTCCTCTTCATACTACTCCACCAATAGACTTCTCTCAAGTCGCGATACATCTTTATGGAACCCGGATGGATAGAGTATCTGGAGCTATGAGCTTCCTCCATGATCCTATCTTAAAGTTCATCCACCTTTGGTACACACAATCTACCTTGATACCTCAATACACCA
Organism: Solanum etuberosum; assembly: GCA_029582245.1. Classification (NCBI taxonomy): domain Eukaryota; kingdom Viridiplantae; phylum Streptophyta; class Magnoliopsida; order Solanales; family Solanaceae; genus Solanum; species Solanum etuberosum. The sequence goes on from JAJONR010005146.1 coordinate 29,300, forward strand.
TCTCACCCTTGTTCAAAAGCCATCACTTTCTGCTTATGAACATTTTCTTTTAACTCAAGCAAAATAGGGTCTTGGTCTGTTTCTCTTTCACTTCAGAAACTAATGATGATTCAGCCCCATTCATCACCACTACTCCTCCTTCATTGGAATCCATTAACATGACTCCTAATCATGCAAGTCTGTGTACATCTCTTGCTAACTCTTTCTTGCCTTCCTCAACATGGGAAGTATTGCCCATAGAAAATCTGCTCAATGTATCAGCAACAACATTAGCCTTACCTAGGTGATAGAGAATACTCATGTCATAATCCTTGAGTAACTCCAACCACCTCCTCTGTCTGAGATTAAGCTATTTCTAACTGAACACATACTGAAGACTCTCGTGATCTGTGAACACATCAACATGAACATGAGATAGTGACGCCATATCTTCAAAGCAAACACTACAACAGCCAACTCTAAATCATGGGTTGGGTAATTCCTCTCGTGAATCTTAAGTTGTCTGGAGGCATAAGCAATAAATTTTCCATTCTTCATCAAGACACAACTCAGTCCAACTCTGGACGCATCACAATATACCACAAAACCTTGCGTACCTTCTAGTAAGGTCAATACTGGGCAGTAGTCAACCTAGTTTTCAATTCTTGAAAGATTTTCTCACAAGCTTCAAACCATTGAAACTTAACTGTTTTATGAGTTAACTTGGTCAATGGGGATGAAATAGATGAGAACCCCTCGACAAACCTTCTATAATAACCAGCCAATCCCAAGAAACTCCTAATATCAGTTGGATATGTGGGTCTAGGCCAGCTCTGCACTGCCTCTATCTTTTGAGTATTAACTCGAATTCCATCACCAGAAACAATGTGTCCTAAGAATGCCATAGATTCAAGACAAAATTCACACTTGGAAAATTTTGCATACAACTCTCTATCCTTGAGAGGTTGAAGAACTACTCTGAGATGACTAGCATGATCTTCCTCATTCCTCGAATAAATCAGAATGTTATCAATGAATACGATAACAAACATATCAAGATAGGGCTTGAACACTCTGTTCATAAGGTCCATGAATGTTGCAGGAGCATTAGTCAAACCAAAAGACATGACTAGAAACTCATAATGACCATAGCGGGTCCTGAAAGTTGTCTTAGGAATGTCACTTTCTCTTACTCTCAACTAATGATAGCCAGATCTGAGGTCTATCTTAGAAAACAAGTGGAACCCTGAAGTTGATCGAGAAGATCATCAATTCTCGGAAGAGGATACTTATTCTTGATTGTAACCTTGTTCAACTGAAGGTAATCTATACACATCCTAAGTGAACCATCTTTCTTCCTCACAAATAAGACCAGAGTGCCCCAAGGTGAGACACTTGGTCGAAGGAAACCTTTCTCAAGAAGGTCTTTCAATTGCTCTTTTAACTCTTTCAACTCAACTGGAGCCATTCTATATGGAGAAATAGAGATAGGACGAGTATCAGGAAGAATATATATACCGAAGTTTATATCTCTCTAAGAAGGGACTCCGGGAAGATCATCTGGACAGACCTATGGAAACTCACTCACAACTAGAACTGACTGAATAGGTGGTGTCTCAACACTAGAGTCATTAACTAGGACTAAGTGATAGATGCACCCCTTGGAAACTAACTTTCTCGCCTTAAGGTATGAAATAAAACGACCCTTAGGCACTGCTGAACTACTCCTCCACTCTATAACTGACTCATTAGGAAACTGGAGCTTAACTACTCGAGTTCTACAATCAACTGAGGCATAACAAGCATGAAGTCAGTCCATAGCTAGAATAACATCAAAATCTACCATGTCTAACTCGACTAAGTCAACCATGGTGTCCTTGTGATTGACAGAAATGACACAATCACGATAAACTCTCTCAGCTAGAATAGACTCACCAACATGTGTGGAAACACTGAAGCTCTCAAGAAGTGGTTCGGAAATAATATCGAACCTCATAGCTATATATGGAGTCACAAAAGATAGACTCGCACCTGGATCTAGCAAAGCATATACATCAAAAGAAAAGACTTTGATCATACTAGTGACAACTTCTAGCGAATTCTCTTGCTCTTGGCGACAAGTGATAGCATACAGTCGGTTTGCTCCTCCACTTGTCCCTGAAGTAGCTCCTCTACGTGCAGCTTTGTCTGGCGGAGCCATTGAAGAAGATTAGGCTCTATTGCCCCCATTGCCATTACCTTGCCTGTTCTTAGGGCACTCTCTCATGAAGTGACCATTCTGACCACACTTGAAGCAACCAGTGGAGCCATCACGACACGTTCTTTTGTGGTTCCTACCACACTTAGCACATGCGGGAGTCTCATTACCTCCTTGTGCCACACTACCTTGAGACCGAGCAGGTCTAGCTCTGAAGTTCTGCGAATTCTGATTCTTGAACTCACCTCTGTTCCTTGGTGCAGGTGCACTAGCAGATGATGGAGCAGGTCCGTTTGGCTTGTGTTGAAAACAAGACCGGTTAGCATTACTCTTCTGCTGCCCGGACTCATTTCCTGTTGTCTTAGCCTTCTTGTTTCAGAACTCTTCTCTATCCCCCAGCTTATCTTCCTCAACCTGTTGCACATGGATCATCAGCCTTGCTATGTCCATGTACCCTATCAACATCGCAGCCTTACCCTCTTTGCTTGACAGACGAGATAACCCAAACACAAATAAGCTCGTCCTGCTCCTCATATCAACAACCATCTCCGGAGCATAACGGGAAAGTTGAGTGAACTTGAGGCTGTACTCATGCACACTCACGGATTCCTATTTAAGAGTAAGGAATTCCCTTACCTTTGCCTCTCTCAGTTCACGGGGAAAGAAATGCCCCATGAAGGCACCTTAGAACACAACCCAGCTCACAATTTGTGCTCCCTCAACTCTACTCTTCTTCCATTGGTCAAACCAGATTCTAGAAACACCCTTCAGTTGGTATGCAACTAGTTCCACTCGCTCAACATCAGCACCATGCATAACCTTAAAACTTTCTACAACTCTTCCACAAAGTTTTCCGGATCCTCAATGACACTTGAACCGGTGAAGTTTGGAGGATTCATCCTTAAGAACTCACGGATTCTGGATGTATCAGCCACATCCTGTCGATCCCCTCTCTGCTGACCAACTTGGTTGGCCACCACTTGACTCAACATCCGGATAGCATCCCGGAACTCAGCATTTGTGACCTCTCCTTGGGGTTGCACTTCTGGTGCATTAGGGACCCCTTGATCCTGAGGATCAACAATCCTCCTAGCAAGATAACCTCAGACAACTCTTCGTGGAGGCATGATCTGAAAGATACGCGTAAGCACGAATTAGAATGAAACTTTATAGAGATTAACTCTATCGCACGAAAAGAGTATGAAAGAATTGAGATAGTTCCTAAATGTCGAAACCTCCTAATTATAGATGTGGCGCGCTTCACACCGATAACTAGGACTCTACAGAGACGGCTTCATAGACACCCTAGAAATCTTGAACTATGTGCTCTGATACCAAGTTTGTCACCCCCCGAGCCTACACCCTAGGCGTGGCCGACACTCGAGAACCATTGTTGGCCCCAAGCGAACCCTTGGCCTGACTCAACTCTCAGTGGAAGACTTACTCAATATAAGATGAACTCAAAAGTACAACTTTAACTCAAATGCATAACTCAGAATATCATAAAATATTCAACTAGCCCGAAATAGGCAACTCAAGTCTTTAAAACATTGACATCTGCAAATGAAAAGTCCCATGAACTACTACTGTCTATCTATCTATGAAGTCTCTAATACTATGAGGGATATCGGGACAAGACCCTCGATCATCCTAACAAACTGAAATATAGAAAGATAAATAAGGGATCCTCCGGAAGCAAGGAGGCTCACCAAACAACTCTGGAACACGACTGGATCAAGGAAGCGCTGGTTCATGATCCTGGCTACCTGTAACTGCATCATGAAAGATCAAGGCCAAATGGCGTCAGTACATGGAATGTACGAGCATGTAAGGGGAATACTAAACATAACCTGCAAGCTTGAACTGATAAAAATGAAACATACTCACCTAGATTCTACTCAACTCATGGATACTCAACTCAATGCAATACAAAACGACGATAAAAGTGCAGTTTATATAAAGGATTTAAAATAATAGATAAAAACTCAATGTATTTAAAAATATAATAATAACTCAGTTTGTCTGTAAAAATACAAAATAACTCTGTTTGGGAGATTTTCTAACCAACAACCATCACTATAAGCTATGTGATGATACAACGTCTCGCCCACACTGCCAGAACCGTCCTATACCTTGCCGGGATATAGAACTTCTCAACTAAATGGATTCACTAGTTTATGCTTAAAAAAAATAAGGAATCATCTAAAAAGTATGACCCTTTCTACCCATGTTGGCTACATGGTTTATGAGGGATGTGAGTTGTTAAAACTCTCCCCCATATCGGTGCTCAATACTATTCCCAAAATATAACTTAGCTCATATGTTTTGAAAAAAACATTTCCTCTTCCTCAACTTTGAGATTATTACTCAAATTTTTTCTCTTAAAAGAGATAGTACTCAAAACTCCTCATGAACTCTTTTGGAAATTAGTGTTTCCTCTTTTTCTTAAATGTAAAAGCATTTCTCTTGGGAATACTTGTTCCCATATATCATTTTAAATAAAATGAACTCAACTCTACTCTTCCTCAACTCAAGTACTAAGTCTTAAAACAAGTCTAAAAAATTGTAAAAGACTTCTCAAACAGACTCGAAAGACTGTCTCAAACTTGACTCTTAACTCTATCTTGAATTTGAATTGTGAATTCAAGAGTTATGATTTATGATAGGAAGGACATCGTGATGATTAAATGAGTTTTAGAGAGTTAATAATATGAAACGGTCAAAAAACACTATCTGTGGATCAAGGGTGTGACGCGGAGATGAATTAAAATATTTGGTCACGAAATAATTTTTGAAACAGTGGAGTCCGCGTTCTCTTCGGGACGCGGAGAAAGAAAAATTACTCTGGGGAGCAAGTCTGCGATGCGGACCTAGGCAGCTATTTCTGCTCGATCTTTTCTACCTGTCCCAAACTCGATTCAACTCATACCCACTGAACTCATATGGTAAAAACTCTCGAATATAACCAGAACCATTCCAGCGAAACCCACTCAAGAACTATCAATTTACTCAACTCCTTAACAAAATTCTCGCCTCAAGAACTCAACCAAACATCAAAATTCAAGAATTGAGAGCAACACTCATCAAGAACTTAATTTCTCAATCTTTATGGATGAAATTTGAATATGTAAATCATGATTCGCGTGTGGGTGAACGAACCTAACACTATGAAAACTTACATACCTCAATTTGGCGAAACAAATCCTCGATTCGCAAGAGATCTTAATGTTCTTCTTTTTTTCTCCTCTTTTCCTCTTCTTGAACTCTCTTCTAAAACCCTAAGCGTAATTTAGGATTTGTAAAACTGACCCAAATCATATTTGACCCCAAAATGTTACTAAAAATATTTTAATCTGATTGGGTACGGAAAAGAGCAAAATACCCCTCACTAATTCGGTTAACTTTCCTTAACTGGACAGACTAACTTCAAACAGGCATATATCCCTCATATGAACTCAAAAATTAGCAAACTCGGTGGCGTTGGAAAGAAGATTCCAAGACATTTCATTTGATATCTTATGGGCCACTTAACTCATCCTGTACTGAAAGTTATGATCGTTTGAAGTTGATCCAAAAACTCACAACTTAAGCAAAACTTGAAAAATCCAGATTTGGCTCTTTCCAAATTAGTTCTTTCTAAATTTAGTTCTTTCTAAGGCGGGATGTTACAACACCAAGGCCTCAAACTGTGGCTAAAAGACTCTAAAATCCCCCAATCACCCGCCCTTCCTAAAATCAGTCCATACCATAGAGCGAAACCATCTTTAGAGTCACCAGGGACCCACTATAGTTCCAAATCCAAGACTCGATCCTAAACAACCAAATGATTGCCAAAAATACTAACAAACCCGTCTGAGTCAAAACACAAGGGAGATTATGAATGAATAGTCATATGATCTAAGTTGTTGCCTAGATAAGGATCATATTATCAGACCCAAGTCTGCTATATCAGTCTACATGAAGCTAAGTTGTCTTTAGCGATGTCGGATTTTTTTTTAAGGCCTACAGACTCTAAAATGCAAGTCTAAGGCAATCACTAGTCTACATGTAGGCTAAGGCCAAAATCAAGCATAACAACATAAGCAACATTATGGAAGCTGCAAGGTAAGGCATAACCACACAGTAGTAATAGACATGCTTGAACTCCCGAAAACTCAAAAATGAGGCCTAAAACATGAATTCCAATAACTAAACATGAATCAACTACAAACCCAACCCAATTATAGCTAATCAACATGAATCTACATTCATGAGATCAATCTAAAGTCTGATAAGCCGTAGCCAACCTCGGTGTAGACTTTGCGCACTCTAAAATCATAATTCTAGAGCTTTGCTTTTTTGAACAGCTTCTGATTGCTGTCACACTATGAAAAATATGATCATAACGTCAATATGGACGTTTAGACACTAAAATCGCAACAATTGGAGATATGCCCACAATAGATTAAAAACGGTGATATGGGATCTGAACTGAAAATCCTGAAATTGACTTCGTCAATTGATCTGAAATAACTTACTAAACTTGTGCACCAAAAATGAGCACAATTCAACCCAAAAACATATCAAAACAAACACATACAAGGAAACACTACAATTAATGCCATGAAGGAACAAGAGCTTTTGGAAACCAAAAATGATCTCTAAAACGAGTCGCACACACTCTCCTGGTGACTTCAACACGAAGTCCCATTGATTTTTGACACACAACAACAAAATCACTGAAATTTGAGCTCCCTAGCTCTCAAAATCGCCAATTGAATATTGCAAGAGAAGTTGTTCAGGACTGGTTTTTATTTATAAAGACCAATCAAACTACTCATTGCAATCGCGAAGCCCAAAACTGCAATCTTGAAACCTAGTTAAAATGACCATCGTGGTGGAGGTCAAACCTCACGATCGCGCTGGCCAAAATAGTCAACCCCATGAATTGCCCATCGTGATCGTCACTAGGAGGCCACGGGACCGTGATGGTTAAGTGTAGTGCCCTCCAAGATCGCAAAGGTTTTATCATGACCGCGATGAATGTCGGTGCATCAACTAGAACATCAAGTTCACAAAATTCCCGATGGGGTGCTCGATATTCGTTCGGAACCCTGTGCACGCAAACGAGATATGCTATCCCTCCAAATTTGGCATTACAAATTCAACGGAGATGAAACTTCAAACCGAGGTTGTCTTGAAGAAAAGTGGGTCCACACCCAAACTTCACTTTAAGCCATAAGCCACAAGTTTGCTCGAAATGAGTCTGGAAGCCTCGAGATCCGTATCAAAAGTTCTTCTAGACCAAACTCGATGTTCTAGATCTAACAAAATCGTCATAATTAAATTATGAGGCCGTCTACCTGAAGTTTTGACCGAAGTCAACAATTCAAGTTTCAAAAGCTCCAAATATGAAAATTTGCACAAAAACCAAACGAACAATCATGTGACTACATTATCAATCCTAGCAAGTCATGAATTACTTGGGGTCGCTATAAGAACGTTCTAAACATCGAAAATGATGCAATAAAGAGAAAATGACATGGGGAGTCATTATAGTTTTTTAGTAACAATCATTTGTAGACTTGATTTCTGAGATGACTTGTGAGACAGTGAGAGAAGAAGAATTGCGATGTTAGAGAGTGGTAAAATAGTAAAAAAGATTTAAAAAAAATTAGAGAATCAAGTATTTGTCACGTTAATTATTTTAAGAAATAGTGGCGGCTAAGATAAACCCCACTTTTAATATGATTTTGTGGGGATTATAATAACCCCCACAATTAAACATCCACAAATTATGTCTTTTTTTTTTGTAGTGTTCGATTTGAGTAGGTTCGCACACAACCCCATAATTTGGATCATGACATTGAAGATCCTTTTGACACCTTGGTTGGAGAAGGAGTTTGTTGGGTCGTTGCTAATGGTTTCCATACAAAGTCGATTAGCCTTATCCTATTTTATTTAAATTTTGATTCCTATTTGAAATTGATTTTGATTTATATTTGAAAAATTGGTTTTCACTTTAAGAGAAAGAGTTATTCATTATCTATAAAAAGAGCAATCTTTGAAATTATTTTCATGCTCATTGGTATCAGTCTTTGAAATATTTTTTTTAGAACATAAGAGATGTTTGAGAGAGTTACTATAGGATAAAATGGGAGGAAAAATTGCTCTTTCTCTAGATATTTATTTGTGTGAACCAACCTTCTTTAAATTGTAATTTTTGCTTCATACATAGTTAAATCAAGCTGATTTTTGAGCTAAGAGTCTTCAATATTTCGTTCTTTAATTGATTTGTTGATGCTATTGTATTGGCTTATTTGACCCTTGTTGTGTAGCGATTTTGGAGAATATATATAATTTCTTATTTTTATGGTGAAGCTTTTTTTCAATCTTTGTGATCTCGTGATTTTTACCTTTGATTTGAAGGATTTTTCATGTTAAAACTTAGGGTGTGTTTAGTATGAAGGAAAATATTTTTTTCCAATTTTCCTATGTTTGGTTGGCTTAAAATTAACTTATTTTCTTCAAATTTAAGGTACATGATTTTTTCCTCTAAAAATTAAGGATAACATTTTCCTAAACTCGCATCCAAACTTAAATTACAATTTTTTTTCTTACCCTACCTCATACCCCGACCCTCCCCATCCAAAAAAAATTAAAATTAAAAATTTTCTTTTTTATTAAATTTCAAATATATTTTTTACCCCTACACCCAAACTAGCCAAAATTATTTTCCTAAAGAATATTTTCTATCCTCTAGCCAAAAAGAAAAGATATTTTCTGGAAAATATTTTTCATTCACCAACCAAACACTAAAAAATATTTTCTACTCACCAACCAAACATGAGAAAATAAGTTAGAAATCCACTTGTTTTCCAAGAAAACATTTTCTAGAAAAAGTGAATAACATTTTCTTTCATACCAAACCACCCTTAGTGTATGTTTGGAAAGTCACCTGGTAATTGAAATTGGTGTAATTACTAAGGTAGTAATTACCAGCATAGTAAATATACTGACCTGTTTGTTTGTCATAGTATAATTATAATGTAATTACATATGTCCGGTTTAGATGCACAATTGTAATATTAAGATTATATTAAATTTAAAAATAAAAGTTAATTATTTGGAATCTATATTAGACAAATAAGAAACTTTATAAATGATATTACATGAACTATTTAAGATTTATATATTGTCTTTTGAAAACATATTAATACATAAGCATATGTTCTTAACAAGTATTATGAAAAATTAATTGATTTATATTTTTCAAATTAGTGTATTTCAATCGAATGATCATAAAAACTAAAAGTACAAGATTTCTATAAACATTATGAAATGCATGTTTGACAAAAAGATTAATATTATAAATGAAATGTCTCAAATTATTAAAATATTTGACAAAAAGATAATATATCAAGTCTAACTAAAAAATAAATGACTTTCAATGTGAAGTCTTAAGTCAATACTACTAAAACAAATGAAACTAAGAATATAACAAAAGTTCTAAATGCAAAACAAAAAATTTAACATAATACTCTTATGTCAAATTTCAACACAATATACACAAATATGATTTAAAAGAAAAGGAAAACATAAGAATCTAACCTTACTTAACAATGAGTTCTACTTTAACTTAAAAATTAGACTACTAACAAAATTATGCTAATTGAAAAAATAAACATAGCATAAAAATTGATAATACGAAAAATTGCATGGAATCGCATGAAGTAAAGGTTGAGAATGAAAGGAAATGAAATATAAATAATAAAAATAAAAAATGAACTTTTAGAAATTTTTAGAATAATAAAAATAAAAAAAAGAATTTAGAATAATGGAAATAAAAAATAAATTAAAATGAAAAAATAAAAAGAAGAAAAAAGTAATCAGTTTGTAATTACACAATGTAAATACCAGCAATTCACAGTCTCTCCCAGAGAATTGTAGAGTGTGATTACCCCGCCAATTACACCCAATTACTGTTGATCAAGTAATTACATGGTCAACCAAACACACCAAACAGTGTAATTACATCAAATCCAATTACCAGGGTGACTTTCCAAACAGACCCTGTGAAGATCTCTGGTCAAGCAACCTAGTGTTTGTTTCTTCCAACCTCCTTAAAGTTCCACAAAAATCTAGCAAATACTCTGTGAAGGTCATGTATCACACATTTAGGAGGTATGATGGCTGACAATTGATATATTGAAACATTTTGTAAAACATTGTTAATTAACACAATTTTACCTCCCAAAGACAGTAGTTTACCCTTCCATTCTTGTATTTATTTTGTAACTTCTTCATAAGATCAGAAAAATGAGCTTCCCTTTTCCTGGCACGCCCAATTGGGAATCCAAGATACATAAGAGGGAAGGAACTTCTAATGAAGCCAGAACACTCCTCTATGATTGTGATGTTTCCATGTGTAGCCTTTTTATGAACATAGAAAAGCACTCTTTTCTCTGTTAATTTTTTTGACAAGATTGCTTTTCATAGTCTTGTAAAGTCTTCATAATCACCTTTAAAGAGAAACTACCAGCACTAGCAAAAATAATTGTGTCATCAATATAGGCTAAGTGATTTATCTCCTCACTGCACTTAGACAGACCAAATCCTTTGAAACCAGGAACTGAGTGTAGGTTATTTAGAGCTCTAGAAAGAACCTTAGCAATTAAGATGAACAAAGAGGGAGATAATGGGTCTCCTTGCTTGACTCTCCTAGTAGAGTGAAAAAAATCCATAGGTTTGTCTATTTATCAACACTAAATACCAATTGTTGGCCATCAATCTCCATATTTTGTTAGTAAAAAGTTTATCAAAACCCATCTTACCCAAAACTTTCATCAGGTGGCCCCAATACACCCTGTCATAAGCTTTAGCCATATCAAGTTTAAACAATGGATTTGTTGTTTTACTCCTCTTTTTGATATCCACTATGATTTCTTGGACAAGAAGAACATTCTCGGTGATACTTCTACCCCTAATAAAGCCAGATTGATTAGAAGAGATAAGCTTAGGAAGCAGTCTTTCTAAACTATCATGAATAATCCTAGAAACGACCTTATTTAAGAAATTACTAAGACTATTTGATCTTAAATCAGAAAAGAGATCACTATAGCAAAGAAAAACTTTAGGATGGGTTTTGTTTTGGAGTTAAAATTCTTGTTCTTTTTTATTGGTCAATGTAAAAAGGAAATTAACCGAAGAGGAGAAGTATGGGAGAGAAGTTTTTGTTTTTGATTTGGCATAGCTGATAATAAACAAATGACTTATAGGTATTCCTTATGTCACAATGGCGCACCCAATTATTTTATTTTCATGTGTTAAGATTTATTAGAAATTAGGATTTGGGTCTTGTAACTTCAAGACTTAAAATACCAACTAAATAAACTTGAAAAGAAATGTACGTACTAATAAAATTAGGAATTAGGTTTTGAAAAAACTAACATGTATCTTCTAAAAACTTAAGGTTCAGATCTTGTAACCTTAATACCTAAAATACCAACAAAATGAACATGAAAAAATGTGTTTACTAATAAAAACAGTACTAGTGATAACAAAAAAACTTTGCAGAAACACTAAGTTACCAAAGTTTCAATCAACTAGTGAAGAACAGAAATTAATTAACACAAACTAAAGTCTGTAAAACGTACCAGAATCTGTAATAAACAGAATGGAAAGAAGATCAAGCCCACTGAATGCACAGTATCCCTTTAAGGAAATTATTCCCCTCTAGTATCCGAGGTTTGAATTGGAATATACCCTCCCAGGATAGAATGATCTCAATCACCAGTGTATTGATACCCAAAACTCTAGTGTCAGCGAGCCACTCAACGACAGTAAAGTACACGATTAAGTTTTGTGCAGAAGAAGAAGAAGAATTCAGAAATTTCGTAAGTAAATTATGAGGAATCAAAGGTATTTATAGACAAGAGGAACTGGTTCCGAAAGGTTGCAACCTTTCAGAAACCACACTACCATTTATGAAAGCTTGCAACCTTTCAAACGGTCATGGTTGTTGCTGAAAGTTGCAACGTTTCAGAACAGTCATCCCCAACGACGGAAAATTCAAATAAAATGTAAAAGTGTTTTAAATAAAATGGGTCGCGGAATCCGAGTCGGGTCGGAACGTTTCGGTTAATTAACTAAATAATTGAAACGTTTTGGCCATTTAATTTAATTTAATTAATTAATTAAATAATTAAAACAAACTTTATCCAAAAAATAATCTCTCAATCGATCATTTTCCGAAGGCGAAGCCGAGCCGAGCGAGCGACGACGACGACGGCGCGAAGGGGGTCGCTCTTTCCAACCCTTTTAACAACTAGTAGAAGTGTTTCTCTATTTAAACACCTCAATTTTTCTTTCCACCACCAATGAGCGAGAAATGTCTTTTCTTAAAGCATAAGAGAATCTTTTCCAATTCCTATTTTCATCTACCCTCAATTTCCCATTAACTCTTGTTATACCCAACAATCCCCCACATTAATGGGGAATGGTTATAACATAAAGGAATGCACGGACGAGTGTGTACTTTACGAGCAAGGATCAATTGCATCTGGATAAGTAGGTTTCCCCTTGGACTTTCCGTAGTGAACATATGTCGGATATACTCGGTCAATCAGTAGATGCAATATCTTTGAACCGTCGAGCTTTGGTGTATACCTAGACAACCATATGTCACACAATTAATCCTTTATCATTTATGGTTCTTACGGTTGTGTTCGTTTCAGCCATGAACACCTCCTGGTTTCATGAGTGTATAGAGAATAGGCTTTGGACAAAAAATTCTCTTTGAAGCGGCTTACACTTCACACTCACATAGGTGATTTCTAACCGTGTCATCTCGTAGATACACTATTTGGTCAAATCTGCCAAACTTAGCAAATCATTAAAAACTTTAAGCTTTATTAACTCATTAACAAGCCTTAATGTTTTAACCTCGTTCCTGAACATTGTCTTCATCATGAGAATGGATTGAGTTGATTGACAATGTCGAACCATCAATCACAACTTTATTTTTCTCCTTGAATCTAGCTCTTGGGATCTCCAGTCTGCTAGATAGAGTTACCGCCATGATGACTTGTCCTAAGCCGTAAACTCATTCCCTTAGATGATCTTTCAACTGCCTCTCTCACTAGGCCTTTCGTTAGTAGATCTGACACATTATCGCTTGACTTCACATAGTCAATTGTGATAATTCCACTAGAGAGAAGTTGTCTTACGGTACTATGTCTCCGTCGTATATGACGAGACTTTTTGTTGTACATGACGCTCCCTACCCTACCTATTGCTGCTTGACTATCACAATGTATGCAAATAGGTCCCACAGGTTTGGGCCAGAATGGAATATCCTCTAAGAAATTTCGGAGCCATTCAGCTTCTTCACCAGCCTTGTCTAAGGCAATAAATTCAGATTCCATTGTGGAGAGAGCGATACATGTCTGTTTGGACGATTTCCAAGAGACTGCTCCTCCACCAAGTGTAAACACATAACCACTTGTGGATTTTACTTCATTTGACCTGGTGATCCAATTTGCATCACTATATCCTTCAATCACGGTAAAATATTTATTATAATGCAAAGCATAGTGTTGTGTATGTTTCAGATACCTCAACACACGTTTCATTGCCATCCAGTGAGTTTGATTAGGATTACTAGTGAACTGACTCAACTTGCTAATAGCACATGCTATATCTGGTCGCGTACAATTCATAATATACATCAAACTTCCCAACACTCTGGCATATTCCAATTGAGATTCACTTTCACCTTCATTCCTTTAAAATGTAAAGCTTAAATCAATTGGAGTTTTGACATTGTTGAAATTCAAGTACTTGAACTTATCCAATACTCTTTCAATATTATGAAATTGAGATAATGCTAGTTCCTGAGGAGTTTTGAGAATCCTGATCCCTAAGATCAAATCAGCAACTCCTAAGTCTTTCATATCGAATTTGTTGGACAGCATGCGCTTAGTAGCATTTATATCGTCAATATCTTTACTCATTATTAACATGTCATCAACATACGGACAAACAATGACTTCATGATTCAGAACGTTTTTAATGTAAACACACTTATCACATTCGTTAATCTTGAATCCATTTGTCAACATTGTTTGGTAAAATTTAGCATGCCATTGTTTGGGTGCTTGTTTGAGTCCATAAAGCGACTGAACAAGTCTGCACACTTTCTCTTCTTTATCAGGAACTACAAACCCTTCAGGTTGTTCCATGTAAATTTCTTCCTCCAACTCTCCATTTAAGAAGGCTGTCTTAACATCCATCTGGTGGATTTTAGGATCATGCACTGCCGCTGGTGCTATTAACATCCTAATTGATGTTATCCTTGCTACTGGAAAGTATGTATCAAAGTAGTCCAGACCTTCCTTTTGTCTGTATCCTTTGACTACAAGTCTAGCCTTATATTTGTCAATAGTCCCATCGGCTTTCATTTTCCTTTTAAAGATCTACTTTGATCCTAAAGGTTTATTTCCTGGAGGAAGATCAGCCAATTCCCAAGTTTGGTTACTTAAAATTGATTCGATCTCACTATTAATTGCTTCTTTCCAATAAGTTGACTCAGACGAAGACATCGCTGCTTTAAATGTTTGAGGCTCATTTTCAAGCAAGAATGCCACAAAATCTTATCCGAAAGAAGTGGATTTCCGTTGACGATTACTACGCCTAGGATCCTCGTTAGGTAGTGTATTTTTTGTTGGTTCTTCCCGTGGTCGTTTAGGTCTTTCACTTGTCGATTCACATTCAGTTTTATACGGATAAATGTGTTCAAAGAACTCAGCGTTATCTGACTCAATTACCGTATTAACATGAATTTCAGAATTATCAGATTTGTGAACCAAAACCCGACAGGCCTTACTGTTCACAGCATATCCAATAAATACACAGTCCACTGTTTTGGGTCCAATCTTCACCCTCTTGGGTAAAGGAACCTCTACATTGGCTAGACACTCCCACACTTTGAAATATTTCAAGTTGGGTTTCCTTCCTTTCCATAACTCATATGGAATTGATTGCGTTTTGCTATGGGGTACCCTATTGAGTATCCTGTTAGCCGTAAGGATGGCTTCCCCCCACAGGTTTCGTGGTGAACCAGAACTGATTATCAAGGCATTCATCAATTCCTTTAATGTTCTGTTCTTCCGTTCCGCAAAACCATTTGACTGTGGTGTATAGGGTGCAGTAGTTTGATGAATAATACCATATTCCAAACATATCTCTGCAAAAGGAGATTCGTATTCTCCACCCCTATCACTCCGAATCATTTTTATCTTTAGATTCAATTGATTTTCCACTTCATTTTTGTATTGCTTAAATGCATCAATTGCTTCATCCTTACTATTAAGCAAATATACATAACAAAATCGAGTGCAATCGTCAATAAAAGTTATAAAATACTTTTTCCCACCGCGAGATGGT